>JACJUY010003400.1:13752-36422 GCA_014220935.1 Platorchestia sp. MABIK
CGTGCCTGCCTCCAGTTCTCCCTACGCTCGCTGACGTGCCTGCCTCCAGTTCTCTCTACGCTCGCTGACGTGCCTGCCTCCAGTTCCCCCTACGCTCGCTGACGTTCCTACCTCCAGTTCCCACTACGCTTGCAGACGTTCTTGCCTCCAGTTCTCCCTACGCTCGCTGGTGTGCCTGCCCCCAGTTCCCCCTACGCTCGTTGGTGTGCCTGCCTCCAGTTTCCCCTGCGCTCGCTGGCGCCTGCCTCCATTTCCCCCCGTGCAAGTAATCAAGCAGCAGGGCGGCGTGTTGTGGCTTCAGGCGGCGGGCGGGAGATGAAATGATTAAAGTGCCACAATGCAAGCCAAATAAAGACACACTCGGTAAAGAAACCTGCGGCCCTCAGCTCATATGCAGGCCGCTAAGTTGTCTGGTTTCGGGCGCTCAAAATAACCCCTCTTTTTAATTGTCTGGTGCTGGCTGTGGCAAAGTCATGTTGACAGACAAATTGTAATGTTGCCAGCTGAGTCTTGTTGACTGGCAAAACTGTGATGTTGCCAGTTGAGTCTTGTTGACTGGCAAAACTGTGATGTTGCCAGCTGAGTCGTGTTGACTGGCAAACCGTGATGTTGCCAGCTGAGTCTTGTTGACTGGCAAAACTGTGATGTTGCCAGCCGAGTCGTGTTGACTGGCAAACCGTGATGTTGCCAGCTGAGTCTTGTTGACTGGCAAATTGTAATGTTACCATCTAAATAGTATTTACTGGCAAACCGTGATGTTGCCAGCTAAATAGTATTTACTGGCAAACTGCGATGTTGCCAGATGAGTCTTGTTGACTGGCAAACCGTGATGTTGCCAGCTAAGTTGTGTCAAAAATCACATTAGCATACGTAGGCTTTGCGACGTTACGGCAAATGTATATGCCGCGTTTTCAATAGAGATTATACTACAAAGTGATGTGTTCTATAGGGTGCAGCTTATGTTCTTGCTGTTCTGCTGGTGTGTTCCATAGGATAACATTTTCGGCTCACTGCTGCTTTTTTCAGCTGCAATTGCTCTTTTGTTATATTTTTCTTCAATTTATTTCATATGAACATCTTTCCCTCTTGCTGTTCTTGTTCGCTGGGTGTGGAGACACACCTAGTGCATTGGTTTCCCATTCCCTAGACTCCATTCTAAATTTTACCCTCTTACTTTCTCTCTTGGGAATAATTTTGTTGTGGTTGGAGAAGCTTAACACTAATTCATTATTTAATCTAATTCACTTGGACATATCACACTGGACATAGGAGCTGACAGGCGCAGGTGTTGACAGGTGCTGACAGGCGCAATTAGATGCAGGTGTCATACGAGGTGGCAGATGCAGGAGTTGACGGGAGCTGGCAGGTGCAGGAGTTGACAGGTGCAGACAGGCGCAATTAGGTGCAGGTGTCATACGAGGTGGCAGATGCAGGAGTTGACAGGAGCTGACAGGTGCAGGGGTTGACAGGAGCTGACAGGTTCAGGAGTTGGCAGGAGCTGACAGGTACAGGAGTTGACAGGTGCAGGAGTTGACAGGAGCTGACAGGTGCCATTAACGTTGACTAAATTCATGCGGTCGCTACGTTTGGTTAGGTGAAGTTGTGAGTGGCAGAATTAAAAAAAAACGACTTTACTACTCGAACACATTTCTATCTTCCTCAAGATGTATGAAAAGTGTAGTTGCACGATAATACTTCAACTTCTTCGCTGAAATTCATTCTAAAAAAGGGAGTGAAGTAATTGAAATACCATTTATTTACAGGTGGCAAAAAGTTCGCAGGTTGCGAAATGCAACAAAAATCATCAATCATCAATCACCATGAGACCCCATGCAGTAGAAGTTCCCTTCTGAATGTGCCCTTCTTTTGTTTTGACTGCCCTCAGAAGTCTCCCTCTGAAGCTTTCAACGAAGACGCGCAGTTTCTCCTGTGGCTTGGTTTAAAAACTCCGTAGGTACAGAAAGGTAGTCGCAAAGTGGCTTAGTTGCTCAGGTACACGAGTTTCGAAGTCGTCAAACTTTGGATTTTCATGTTTTTAACACTTGGACTGCGGCAGGTAAAGCGTTTGTTTCATACTCAACTCAAATTTAAAGTCAACTGTAGCAAGCAATACAGAAAATAGCAAACATTAACTGCTTCGTGCCTTAATTTAGCTTTGACTAAGTATCTATAAAAATCGAGTTTGTGACTACTGGACGGTCAGCAGCATTATGAAAACTCCCTCAGCAACAACCGGTGGCTCACGTCACAGTCAAAGCATTAAAAAGCTCCGCCTCTTACCGTATATTTCTAGGGGCCTCTTATATTATAGGAACACATGAGCTTGTGTAGTGTACGAGTGTCGGTGTGTAGTTACACCAAGTCAGGTGTTGCCAGAACACGTGCTGCTAGAAGATGTAGCGATAACACCGACAGCAGAAGTGATATTACAGTACGCATCATTATACATCTTGCATTCATTCAACGTTATCAGTGGGATACAACTGTTGTCACTATGGGAATTTAACGCTCCCCATGGGGCAATGTGAGGTCCCTGGATGAGGGCTAGGAAAGTCTACTTTATTGAATTGGAATCCCGGGATGAGGGTTAGGAAGGTCTTTTTATTGAAATAGAATAATATTTTCATTTTGTTACAGACCATCTTTTTCGGTTCAGTGCTGTCATGTTTTTTAGCACCTATTACTTTCTTCTTCAACTTTTTTATCTTCTTTCATGAACTTCTTTCATAACTTAATGTTTCTTAGCACAGAGAATCCGCTGTGGAAACACACCTTGTGCATAAATTCCATCGACTCCATACTGAATGGCGTTTTCCTTTCTCCACTCTTTAGGACGCTTTTGTTGTGATTATCGGAGGCTTAAACTAGCTTATCCAATTTAATCTAATCTCACATTCAAGACTCTACATTTCTCATCTCCGTTGTAATTCACTCTCTCATCAAACTGTAGGTTGTCATAATCTTTATATACGGTGGCTTGTGATATTCATCATTTGCTGCCGAAAATATAAATACAGTGCAGCATTGCACGGAATAATTAAGCTAATTTGCGAATAATCCTTAATAGCACAGGGTGGCGCATAAGTAACGCACCCTTCTTTATTACCGATACACTGGGTATCTGTAGACGGGATACGACATGTAAATAAACTTTAAGAGTTCCTCTATCGCTTGCAATTAACCCTATCGTTCTACACCTTTCACAGTTTATTTATTATTAATTTTTAAAAGAGTGCGTTACTTATGCGTCACCCAGTATAAGCGTGCTGACAGCGAGTCTTGTATGTCCAACGAGAAACTGACACTTACGCATCACACTGGGAATCACATGGCTGTATCAGTGATACGGAACTCCATGTCGCGTTGTCCCGTTGGTACGGAATATCGTTATTCCGCTTATTTTAGTAATTTGAAACTCCATTTACCGTTTTCTTGTACAGGGTGGCGCCTCAGTAACGCACCCTTTTAAAAAATTAAGCTTTCGTGCTAGCAATAGTCTCTGACGTGAGGCTATCGTGCTAGCAATAGTCTATGATGTGAGGCTATCGCGCTAGTAATAGTCTCTGACGTGAGGCTATCGTGCTAGCAATAGTCTCTGACGTGAGGATATCGTGCTAGCAATAGTCTCTGACGTGAGGATATCGTGCTAGCAATAGTCTCTGACGTGAGGCTATCGTGCTAGCAATAGTCTCTGACGTGAGGATATCGTGCTAGCAATAGTCTCTGACGTGAGGCTATCGTGCTAGCAATAGTCTCTGACGTGATGATATCGTGCTAGCTATAGTCTCTGACGTGAGGCTATCGTGCTAGCAATAGTCTCTGACGTGAGGCTATCGTGCTAGCAATAGTCTCTGACGTGAGGCTATCGCGCTAGTAATAAAAACGCCGTATAACTCCTACGCAAACACACCCCGAATCCTACGTTCTGTCCTATACAAGACACCGTTTTGCGGTCATCACTCAGCTTTAGTTTGCGTTTAGTACAGATAACCATCATCATTCAGCGCAGTTGAGCAAGCAGTACCTGCAGTCTAGCATAGGTTGGCGTGCAGCACTGATTACCATGACCATTCAGCTCTGGTTTGTGTTCGGTACAGATCACCATGATCATTCAGCTCTGGTTTGTGTTCGGTACAGATCACCATGACCATTCAGCTCTGGTTTGTGTTCAGTACAGATCACCATGATCATTCAGCACAGTTCAGCACGGATTACCATCATCAATCAGCTCTAGTTTGTGCTCAGCATGGATTATTACCATGACAGTTTAGCCCATTTCAGCAAGGATTACTGTGATCATTCTGCACAGATTACCATGATTATTCAGCTCTGATACACTCTGCACGGATTATACCACGACCATTCAGCCCAGTTGAGCCGGGAGTACGTAGAGTTCAGAGCACGACGCAGCACGGCGCGGCGATGGGGCAGCGCGTGGTGGCGTGTGTGGCGGCAATGCTGAGCTGAGGAGGCGATCGTTGCAGGCTTTCAGGCAGATTACATCGACTGCGTCCCTCCGTCTGGTGCCTCTCCTGCTGCTACGTCACCACGTCTACACTGTGACGACGTCTACACTGATCTGACGTCACACGTGTACACTGTGACGACGTGTACACTGATCTGACGTCACACGTCTACACTGTGACGACGTGTACACTGATCTGACGTCACACGTCTACACTGTGACGACGTGTACACTGATCTGACGTCACCATGTGTACACTGATCTGACGTCACCACGTGTACACTGATCTGACGTCACCACGTGTACACTGATCTGACGTCACCATGTGTACACTGATCTGACGTCACCACGTGTACACTGATCTGACTTCACACGTGTACACTGGTCCACGCGTACACTGGTCCAACATGTACACTGCGGCGGTCACCACGTGTACACTGCTACGAGCACAATAACTACAGGTCCGGTGTGTGTTTCTGTGTGTGTGCAGAGTTTGATCTTGAATGCTAATTCATGGTCCGAAAGAGACAAAAGAGACATGAATGGAAATGTTGGGATTTCATTCGCAGCATCGATAATAGTTCGTGATACAGATGTCAGTTGTTTCGTAGCATAGGTGCCTGTTTTTTTCGTAGCATTTTGTGGTAGATACCAGTTTTTTTGCAGCATTTCGTGGCATAGAAACTAGATTTTTCGCAGCATTTCGTAGCATAGATACTAGGTTTTTCGTGACATTTAGTGTCATAAATACTAGGTTTTTCGTAGCATTTCGTGGCATAGATATTAAGTTTTTCGTAACAGTTCGTGGCATAAATACTAGGTTTTTCGTAGCATTTCGTGGTATAGATACTAGGTTTTTCGCAGCATTTCGTGGCATAGATAACAGGTTTTTACAACATTGACACTAGTTATTTGATAACGTAGGTGCCAGTTATTTTGTAGCATAGATACCAGTTACTTCGCGAAATAGAAGCGTTGTTCGCGACATACAAGTTTTTGCACACTTGCAAGCGATTTTGCATACTTGGAAGGGTAAATAAATGCATTTCAGGTATAATTATTTATTGATTGCAAAGAACTCATGATAGTCAATCAAATGTCGCGACACGTGAGACAATCAATGCTGTTCTATTACCGGGCTCACAGCTTGGCTTTGCTTCTTGTTGGCCGATGTGTAGCGTGTAAACTTGTTTTATTAACACCTTGACTGCGGTAGTAAAATTTAAGCTCAGATTTTAACCAAAATTTAAAGTCAATCGTAGTAAGCCATTCTGAAAATAGCAAACATTGACTGGGCCGTGATTTCATTTCGTTTCGATAACGCTTTTGTGGAAATTGAGTTTGCGATTATTGGTCGGTCAGCAGCTTTAGGAAAATTCCCTCCGTGACCACCGGTGGTTCACGTCGCTATCGAAATGTAAACACGTAACTTGTGTTGTAATTTTCTTCATTTTCTTTTACTCACCGTTTGTGAGACTGAGCACAGTGATGTCTTGTACGGGGTCCCAGATTCTTAATCTATCATGTTCATTATAATTTTGAGCCTACATGGAAGCATGGTAGCAAACCTACCGATGGCGAACACTAACTACTTTTTTTTCATAACTTCAAGTTTCTTCACAACCTTTCATTATAGGTTCAAAGCCAAAGAAGCTCCAAAGCAAACTTCCACAAGTCGAACTGACTTCTATACGTTATTCTCTCTATTCTATCCGATTGCTTTCAGTCCCTCACGAAGTTCCGACGCATCTTCCTCACACCGTAACCAATTCTGCACGTTATTAATTCCATTCTATATGTTATTATTTTCATTCTATACGTTATTAATTCCATTCTACACGGTATTAATTCCATTCTACACCGTATTTATTTCGTTCTATACGCTATTATTTCCATTCTATACGTTACTAATTCCATTATACACGGTATTAATTCCATTCTACACGGTATTAATTCCATTCTACACGGTATTAATTTCGTTCGATACGCTATTTTTCCATTCTATACGTTACTAATTCCATTCTACACTGTATTTATTTCGTTCTATACGCTATTATTTCCATTCTATACGTTACTAATTCCATTATACACGGTATTAATTCCATTCTACACGGTATTAATTCCATTCTACACGGTATTAACTTCGTTCTATACGTTATTATTTCCATTTTATACATTATTTATTCCATTCTTTACTTTATAATTCCATTCTACACGGTATTAATTCCATTCTTTACTTTATAATTCCATTCTACACGGTATTAATTCCATTCTTTACTTCATAATTCCATTCTACACAGTATTAATTCCATTCTTTACTTTATAATTCCATTCTACACGGTATTAATTCCATTCTATACGTTATTAATTCCATTCTATCCGCTATTAATTCCAATCTTTACTTTATAATTCCATTCTACACGGTATTAATTCCATTCTTTACTTTATAATTCCATTCTACACGGTATTAATTCCATTCTTTACTTTATAATTTCATTCTACACGGTATTAATTCCATTCTATACGTTATTAATTCCATTCTATCCGCTATTAATTCCAATCTTTACTTTATAATTCCATTCTACACGGTTTTAATTCCATTCTATACGCTATTAATTTCATCCTATACGATGGTTTTCAGTCCCCTACTAAGTTCCGACGCAACTTCGTCACACCATCGTCACCAACTCTACCCGAGTGTCCCTCAATCCGCAGGACAAGATTCTTCACACGGGGCGGTGGCGGAACACTCGCCGGCGTCGGGATCAAAGACCTGTTGGTCAGGGCAGAGTTTGTGCACCTTGTAGGGCGGCTCACAGATGTAGTAGGCCGTGCAGTCGAGGGGGTCTGGCCGCACCTCCCCCACCCCGGAGCAGTACACTTCGCACTCTTCACAGAACGTAAAGCAGTTCAGGTCGTCGCCCGTGTCGAGCGTGCACTGCAGGGCGGTGTAGTCAAACTGGAACCCAGGGTCGCACTCCAGGCTCAGCAGCTCCCCGGTGTTGAGGCACACGTAGTACGACGTGCAGTTGAGGGGGTCCGGCAGCACCTGGCCTGGGTTGGGTTCGATCGATCGTGATTTTATGCTCGAGTTTTATTGATCATGCTTTTTAGTTTACAGAACTGATGATGCGATCGTGACTTTATGCTCGAGTTGAATTGATCATGCTTTGTAGTTTACAGGACTTAAGATGGAACTGGAACGTTTTCGATTTTTTTTAAATACATGACTAATTTTATTA
Organism: Platorchestia sp. MABIK; assembly: GCA_014220935.1. Lineage (NCBI taxonomy): Eukaryota > Metazoa > Arthropoda > Malacostraca > Amphipoda > Talitridae > Platorchestia > Platorchestia sp. MABIK. The sequence continues at coordinate 21,460 of JACJUY010003400.1, forward strand.
GCATTCTCTTCTCTTCTGCATCCGATTTTCTGCTGGTTTTGTTTTTATAGAAAGGACTAATTTTCTCAGCATTTTCTTTGCTTTTAAATGTTTACTGACCTGGGCTGTCGCACACCAAGTCGCAGGGGCTGCAGGGGGAGGTGCAGTAGCCCAGGGGCGCCTCTGCGATGGGCAGACACTCCTCGGTTTCTTCGCGGAAGTACTCATACGGCGGGCAGGAGTAAGGCCCGACCGTCACCGCTGTACGGCATGTAAACACATTCTCACAGATTTTGTAGGTTACATTTTGGTGTATTTTTCTATTTACGGATTTGGCTGGTGATGCTTTGACGCATTTGAACACGTTGCTCACGATACGACCCATCGATGGGTCGTATTTAAGTTCTTCCTGCTGCGAAATGACCCATCGATGGGTCGTTTGAAAAATTTTAACAATCTTTTGAAATTCGTGGTATTTAATGGACCCAGTTTATGTTTGGTATTTATAAAATTGCCAACAACTTTTGACTTTAATTTTGAGTTGAATACTGAACTTCAGCTTAACCCATCGCAGTCAATGTGTAAAGGTGCATGGGGTAGAGTTTCCAGGTGGTCTGTCTAAGTTCCATGGAAACAAAAATACCTGGAAGAAAACTCGTTAATGTGATTTTGATCGTTTTCCGGACGAAAAACACCCACGTATTTCATTCCTAGAGTCCAACTCACTAGAAATCGTATTTTGACACCTTGGTAAATTTTTTTCTGGTTAGTAACCCGTAAACTAAAAGATCAGCAAAGCGTGACACGAGTAAAGCCCTTCAGTAGGCATAAGATAGGCAATAGATTTGTGAGGTTACCTCAGCTACAAATAGGCCTTCAGGACTTCTGTTTTTCGTGCTTAATTTGCTTTCTTCAATTTCCATATCATCTTCACCATTTCTTTATTTCTTCTTCCTCTTCCATCTTAATTTACTGTTTCTATAGTATCCTATGGGAAAACCAACCAATTGTGGATAATTTCCCCGTTTCACTAGTCCATCCTAAATGGTCACTTCTCTTTGTTTTCTTTAGATTCCCTATGTTGTGGTTAGGGAGTTTAAAGCCAATTAATAATAATGACAGCGTAAGCTTTATAGGGCCTCTGAAATAGCTCTGAGACCCTCTTTAAAGAAGAGAGTTGAAAGAAACCAGTGAGTGTAACGACTTGTTTAACTTGCTGAAGGCCAAAGATATTATGACGCTGAAGACTTTACACGCACCTTGTGAGTCGACGTAGCCGCAGGCGTAGTACTGCGTGCAGTTGGTGGGGTTGCCGGTATAGTTGACAGTAATGTTGCCTGCTGCGTTGGTCTGGCAAATGGGGCCGCACATTCTACTGCCCACCGCGTCCTGCCAATGCACATTGTTTTGTAGTTAATTTAGTAGTAAGTAGCCTACCTGTCGACGTTTGATGAACTGAGGGTGGTGGCCTACCTGTCGACGTTTGATGAACTGAGGGTGGTGGCCTACCTGTCGACGTTTGATGAACTGAGGGTGGTGGCCTACCTGTCGATGTTTGATGAACTGAGGGTGGTGGCCTACCTGTCGACGTTTGATGAACTGAGGGTGGTGGCCTACCTGCTGACGTTTGATGAACTGAGGGTGGTGGCCTACCTGCTGACGTTTGATGAACTGAGGGTGGTGGCCTACCTGCTGACGTTTGATGAACTGAGGGTGGTGGCCTACCTTCTGACGTTTGATGAACTGAGGGTGGTGGCCCACCTGCTGACGTTTGATGAACTGTGGGTGGTGACGCTGTTTCCGGTTGGAATGTAGCTCTAAATGTATTATTATTATAATAATAGTAGTAAAAGTAAAATTACGTTTAATAAAACAAATAAAAATTGCATTTAATAAATGTTTATAATAAATTTACGTCACGTTTAATAATTGATAATTATCCATTATTATTATAATTTGGGGGCATTACCCCGACTCACCATGACCGTGAGGGCGCTCATCACCACCAGGACGGCCACCACCGGCCGTACCCAGGCCGTTGCAAACACACGCAGAGGCTCTGCGGCAACCGTCTTCGCATCTCTTGAAATTGTCATTGTAACTTAAACGAGCGTTGCATCTACTTCAAATGTTTGGCAAATTTGATATCTGGTTCGTAAACTAAAAACTAAAAGATCAGCGAAGTGTTGCACGAGTACAGCCGCACTCTGAAAGTGTCGCACCCTCTGAAAAGTTAACTCGAATTAAATTTTACTAGTGAAAGTTATGATGAAAACGTAGACCCAATTGATAAATGATAAAATCAAAATAGTACATTACACGGCACGAACGATTTTTTCCGCTAGCGTAGTAGATTTTTCTTTAATTTCAATGAGTAATATTTAATGGTTCTATTTAAATAATGGAACGTTTATTCTAATGTAATAGCTATTTACTATTCTAATGTCTTCTTCAAGCCATAATTATGAGCTTGAGTCGGCCTCTCATACTCAGCAACTCATCCTGCAATATTCTGAGTTTTCGCTCGTGCTTTTCAAGAGAACGCTTGTGAGCGTCGCAGGTCAGGGGGATACAGCTATTGTATCTATGGGAATTAGCACTCCCAAGGGAAATATGTCAAGTCCCGAGCTGAAAGTTAGGTAGGCTTTCTTTTCGTTCGCATGTAATGTTTTTTTTATCAAGGACCATCATTTTTCGGTTTACTTCTGTCCTGTTTTTTTAGAACCTACTACTTTCTTCTAAAACTTTCATCTCGTTTCATAAACTTTTTTCTCAACTTACTGTTCTTATGCACCATGTGTATAAGTTTTGCGCTCTCTTAAGTCCATACTAAATGGTGCCTTGCTCTTTTTTCTCTCCGGAACATCTGTGTTGAGGTTAGGGAGGCTTAAGCTAACATCCATAATCTTGTGAGCTTCGATTGTCGTGTTGCAGAGAATACAAGCTCCAGCTCGCACCAAGTAGAAAAACTCGTTCGGGAACATTGGCTCCGCATCAATCTCTACACACACATTACCATTATCTAAAACAGATGCGCTTTGCTAAAATCGCAGATTCACTAAGAATTTAAAAGCGAAGAAAATGTAGTAAGTATTCCCTCTTGAACAGAGTTTTAAAAATTTTTCCCCTCGGTTATTTTTCCTCTGAAAGCCTGGGGCAAATTGACGCCACGTTTTCGAGCTTAAATGGCGTCAAGTTTAAATCTTCCTTGGCAGAGTTCCTAAGATTTTTTTCACTTGCGACTATTTCTCTGAAAAATTTCTGCATTGATTCATTAGGGCGTCATCTGGTTTTTGGTTGGGCGGCTTTGATATTCTTGAGGGAGCGAGAAGTTCGAGGGCGACTACTCTGAGAACAGCGCCAAGTTCATCTACGACGTTAAGTGTGATGAGGCGCATACTTTAGGTGCTCTTGCTTTACTGTACCCTCGTGATATAGCTCAATAATAGCTTAACTGTAATTACTTATTTAATTTTAGATGAAAAATAATTATAAATAACTTCAGATTCTATCCAGATTGATCGTTTGTCAATCACATAATTTCGAAACCGATTTCAACAACGTTTCGATTCATTTTATAAATTCGTTTTGAAACTTTGTGCGCACCATATGCTAGTATTAAACACCTGCACCTAATCAAACAACCTAATCTTCATTAACAACCAAAGATCATTATTCATATATTCAAACACGCACGCTGATCGATGAATTAGATGCGGTGACGATAACTTTCCCGTCCAATAAGTTACAAATTTTGAGTGCAAGCGCTCACAGTAATTTTGGCACGAAGCACTTTTTTATTGCACAAGTCTTTTGCACTGCATGACGGCCCACTTTCTGGCGCGCTTGTCTCGTATATTTCGTAGATTTATGCAGCGCAGTACTCGGTGGCTTGCACACTGGCATGAAGCATCCTGTATACTGACATCAAGTATCCTCTATCCGCCTTGAGGCTATTGCACCCTTTAGCCTGCCCTCCACTGGTATCCTGTATACTGACATCCAGTAGCCTCTACACACTTTAAGGCTACTACACCCCACTGGTTTTCTGTATACTGACATCAAATAGCCTCTATACACCGTGAGGCTACTGCACTCAACAGCCTGCCCTCCACTGGTATCCTGTATACTGACATCAAGTAGCCTTTATACACCGTGAGGCTACTGGACCCTACAGCCTGCCCTCCACTGGTATCCTGTGCACTGCATGACACCCGCTACTGAAGTGGCGGTGAGAACTCGAGGCCTGCTTCACCTTATCTAGTAGTTCATGTTGGACTTTATCTTTTTCTCTGAATAAGTCTCGGTAGAAGCGAGATGCGTCTTTTCGAGACTCTTATCAAATCTTTGTGCTATTGTTGGAAGTTTGCCTCCTTCGTAGCTAGTATCAGGTTATCGATTTGTTGCTAATGAAACCAAGATGTTCATGTGAGGACATCTCCGTTGTGCCTGTTTGCCCTCATTTGTATTGTGCGCGTAGTTTTTAATTAATGACGCATAGTTACACCCATTTTATTCTATGTGACCTGAATCCTTGGTTTCGTTAGTCTCTCTACGCGACTGAATTGTGGTTGCTTCTTATATTTAAGTTATCTCTTGGGAACACTTTATTCCACTTTCAAGGATGCTATTCGGTGTTCTACGCAAAATTTAAGCTGAATTGTTCTAACAAGAATGCGATGAAAACTTTTAACAGTATTCAATAATGGCAAAAAACCTGGAGAACAAGTGAGTAATCACACGTGTGCAATCTGGAATCATTAAACTAGAAAAGACTTTCAAATCACGCCCTGCGTAGTTTTGAAACCCAGAGGTTAAAAATTGCATGACAATCTGCATCATACCTCCCAATCTGCAATCTGGAATGATTAAAAAATCTACAATCTGGAATAATTAAACCAGAAAAAACTTTCAAATCACGCCCTGCGTAGTTGTGAAACCCAGAGGTTAAAAATTGCGTGACAATCTGCATCATACCTCACTACATATCCACGACGGCCTCAGAGATGAGAAAGAATTTTTGGTAAAATGAGCGAAAAAGTACACTTGATGCTCTCCCTCCATCTCCGGTGGTGATTTTTGTGCGTCACACATTGTACGAGTTCAGGGAAGTTATTTTTCTTTTAGTGAATGATCATTAGGAATTTAAAAACGAAGAATACGCTAAGCATTGAAATCACATTTAGTGAAGCTTACACAAAATACAAATTTTAAATAATTACACAGTACAATGCTCGAAACTAACATCGTATGTGTTACTGTATGTTTTAGTTGCTCCTTCGTGTAGAACAGAAAATTTTTTATCTATAGAAGACTTAGTTGAGTTCGCCAGAGCCGGCGGAGTGTGTACTCGTACTTCCACTGCTTGATGTCCGTCTCTCACACACAGGTACGAGTGTGCAGGTCGCAGACTGTCGTGTGGCGCATGAGTACGACAGGTGCCTTCGTGTACTGATCACTTTTCTAAGTTTATTATAAGTATTTAAAAGTCGTTATTTGAATGGGGAAATTCTTTCGTATGCAGATGTATGAATGCGGCAAAATTAGGGATACTATCATCAAATGTTGGTCTTGGATTCGTATTCTACTGAAAAACTGTTCAGCAGATTCTCATACTAACGTTTTCATCTTCGTGGTTAGAATGATAAAAAAGGTTTCAATTAAATAAATTGTGCGTTAACGTGATGACCACAAGAAGAGGTTGGTGTAACTCTCAAGGCTTACCAGATGCCGAGTGTTCGTATTTTGTTTGGAAAAAGCTCGAACTTGAAAATTTTACCCAGAAACAACGCTACGGAGCGTAGCCAAGTCGACAGAAGAGCTTATGCGGCCACCGGTCGTAGTACTAAGTAATTTGTTGAATAATCAGCCGCCAGCGTTATTATTCTTATTTGTTTATGTGCAGACTTCGATATCGTGTTTGTCTCCGCCCTAGATTGCGTTTCCTGAAACTTACACTTCGTGATTGCAGATTGGTAAAAATGGTTATGGCATAAATACGGCCATCAAATGCTGCTCAAAAAATTTAGTTCTCATGTAAAAGAAAAAATTAGCTCTCAAATAAAAGACAAATTTCTCGGTATGAGTTCCGATAGCGCGAGCAGATTACAGCGTGGGAAGTGGGCTCTGAGAAACTCAGACTTGATATCAGAGGCAAATTAGGGCGCTTCTTACACTACATCGAGTGTGTTGTGCCGTTTTTACATAATTTTTCATATTGTGATAACAATTTTTCCGAGGTCGTTCTTTCGCAATCAAAAAAGTAAATGAGAAGATACAGACATTTGAAGAAAGTACCGTTAAAAAAATAAATTTCTTCATCGTTCAGTCAAAAACCTCGATTGATCTGCAATAAAATTTTTACTTACGCCTCATAATCACAGTTTGGAGATCCTTTATCATCATGTTTGTAGCTGAGAAATTTGGATAAGGTCGAATAATTGGGATAGAATCCGGCAGCGAGGTAATCGGTATCAATGGTACAGACTATCAATGGGAGTTAGTCGGTTTCAATGATACAGGCTATCAATGCGAGTTAGTCGGTATCAATGGGACAGGCTATCAATGGGAGTTAGTCGGTTTCAATGATACAGGCTATCAATGCGAGAGTTAGTCGGTATCAATAATACAGGCTATCAATGCGAGTTAGTCGGTTTCAATGGTACAGACTATCAATGCGAGTTAGTCGGTTTCAATGGTTCAGATGTCACGGTATCAGTGATACAGACCACCGAGACAAAAATCTATGGAAACTCTCCCCCCTTCTCCCCCCAAAAAATCCCCTTCTCCACAGCCACGGGCAGTGATGCAAGTCGTGCCTATCTCATCTAACAACACCCTTGGTGTGTTTATTTATTTACAAATTCATATATATGTTTGGTGTCTGCTTCTTCAGAAACAGCTTCTTTGATTCAATTTGAAGGGCTCTTAATGACCGTATCTGTGATACGAGTTTCACCAGTGCACGAGTTCAAGAATATTATATTCGCGGGTACTATTAGGATGGATATATTTGTTTGTCATCCACCGCTGGAAGATATATGTAGAGAAAATTTACCGAATTCCGTCATTTCTGACCAGCTGTGTGCATCAGTTTTGAATTAATGCACAGGAATATTGAATATAATGTGCGGGTGCGCCCTGGGGGATCAGGAGTGGTGCGCCGCGTCCTGAACGACAAAAAGACCCTGAATTACGACACAATGGTGGCAGCCTTAAGAAAATAATCATTGAAATTATAGCTCATAAGAGAGATGCGACAGGCTTTACAAAATCCGGAACACGTGCTTCATTTTCCGGATCAGACCGAGAGCGTGCGGAGTGCACGTGCTTCGGAGTAGAGGCTCCCGCGTGTCCGTAGCGGCGCGTGGCTGCAGCAAATTGCGGATAAGAGCTTCTGCAGGAGGGGGGGATTAAGGGCTGGAGGGAGGTAGGCAATGTCAAAAATTTTGGGCTTGACGAGTTTATATTGAGGGGGAGGGGAGGTTGGAAATTGTTGAAGGGCTTATGGGAAGAAAATCTGCTAGCTGAACAAAAATGTAATTTTTTGACTGCTATTCACAAATGATATTCATTTAGTACTGTTCACAAGTGCTCATTTAGTACTGTTCACAAGTGCTCATTTAGTACTGTTCACATGTGCTCATTTAGTACTGTTCACATGTGCTCATTTAGTACTGTTCACAAGTGCTCATTTAGTACTGTTCACATGTGCTCATTTAGTACTGTTCACAAATGCTCATTTAGTACTGTTCACAAGTGCTCATTTAGTACTGTTCACAAATGTAAAAATGAAATAAATCGAAATTAAATCAATGAATTATTTTTATCGAATATCAATTAGACACTTCCTTATACCGAGTGCTTGAGGTTTCAATTTAGTTTTCCTCTGTGACCATGGAATTCTTCCCCGATAGTCAGTGGCGCTAGCGCGTATCGTAACCTGAAGCACTGAAGGGGGCTTTCGTAGCGCACTGAGGGACCCAAGCCACGGACACAGGCTGAGTTATGTGCTGGGGAACCAAACGTATCCCAGGAGCAGAGACACGTAAAAGTCCCTAAAAGTTTTCTGGACAGAACCTTAGGGCAGAAAAAAAAATGGTTCCAAACACATCGATCCCATGCACCTGACCAAACGTATCTCAGGAGCAGCATGAGAACCCCAAAGTTTTCGGGATAAAACGTCAGGGCAGGAAATGAACGATTCCAAACATCGATTCCACGCACTTGACCAAACGTGTCTCAGGAGTAGGAGCAGACACACGTAAATGGCCCTAAAAGTTTTCGGGACAGAACCTCAGGGCAGAAAATAAAGGATTCCAAGCACATCGATTCCATGCACCTGACCCAGATTCCTAATCAGTGGTTTTTATAACAAGGCCATGATGCTCCATCTTCTCTCAACTGACGTGCAGCGGCTACAGCTCCATTGCCTGGAGTTTAGGAACCCACGGCTATTGAATTCATTGCTGTGGTTCAGCATCGATCCATTGACTTGATCGCAGCATTTCGATCGAATTTGCCATTGACGATCGATCTCTGCCGTTGGCTCTGCCTTTGACTTGATGCCGTTCACTTGCTGGTTCTCTATCATTGACTTGATGGTTCTCTGCCTGTTGGCGTCGTCCATGTTTCTTAAAAGCTAGTTTGAAGAATTGCAGCGCAGCAAAGCTAGGTCGATCCTATTGGCGCCAGAAGTACGATAATCAGCTAGCGGATAGTTCGTTGCTCAATTTTCTCTCTCACTCATATCTAGGTATACCTTGTTTGTTCAGACTGAGATTTGACTTGATGCCGTTTACTTGATGCTTCTCTACCATTGACTTGATGCCAATGGCTTGATGATCCTCTGGCACTGACCTGACGGCTCGATAATGGAGCCAAAGCTGAGCGCTCGCTAAACGGGCGTGCCGGCATCAAGGAGATGCTCACGAGAGAACCACGCGCCGACGAGGAGGCCACGTGACGCGGTCTCAAGTCACGTGGCCCCGCGTGGGCCAGCCCAAAGTGCTGAGCGGGACAATATCTAAAATCCATCAAGGGCATCTGGGACAGCGACGAGACCCGAGGTGGGTCATGCGCTCCCATGGCTGCCTCGAATGAGGGAGTGACCGTGACATTCGAGCGTGGCTGCGTGACCGTGACATTCGTGCGTGACTGCGTGAACGTGACCTTCGTGTGTGACTGTACACTTGTACACGTTCATCGCTGTACACGTACGAACCAAATGTTATTAAATTACGTAAGATGTTCAACGTACGAATGAGAATTTTACCTTTTATGGCCATTGATATTTAATATTCCTGATAATATTTTTGTATATGAAGAAATCGCAGGGCTTCATGAAAGACAGACTGCCTGCTTGCCTAGCAATTGTAGACTTGAACGTTAGCAAAAGAAAGCAGTGAAAAGCTGGCGTTTGCAGTCAGATCGATGCTCCGTAACTGCGCAATCAGATCAGCGAGAGGAATTCATTCAGAATGGTGATCAACTATTAAAAGGATAAATTCATTCTGAACGATGGTTAACTTTTAAAAGGATGAATCCATTCAGAACATCAACTGGCCTCGTTGCTAGGAGCCATAATTTACCGGAAACCATAAGTTGCCAGGATTTATAAGTTGCCGGGATCCATAATTTACCGGGAGCCATAAGTCGCCGGTAGCCACGAGTTCCTGGTCCCCATAGGTAACCAGGAACCATAAGTTGCCGGGATCCATAATTTGCTGGGATCCATAATTTACCGGGATGCATAAGTTGCTGGTAGCCACGAGTTACCGATCACCATAATATAGCGGGAGCCACAAGTTGCTGGTAGTCACTAGTTTCTGGTAGTCACAAGTTGCTGGTAGCCACAAGTTGCTGGTAACCAGAAGTTACTGGTAGCCACAAGTTGCCGGTAGCCACACCCCCCAAGGAGCAACTCAGCATCAACACGAAGATCACAAGGAATGCCCCACCGCGCGGCCAGAGATCACTGCCCCGCTCGCCCCCCGCTGCCGCACCAGTGCCCACCGGCGGCTCATCCCTCAATTGATAAGGAAGGAGGCCTCTAATGCGCTTAATTATCCGCCCTCCGTTAATTATTGATCTTGCTTTAGTCTTCTTCGCGTGACGGGCCTGCGTGTGGGGCCCGTGTCTGTGCAGTGCGGGGAGTGACGGGCCCATACTGGTACGTTATTGGTACGTTACCGTGTGGTGAATGTACTGGGGTGTTATTGGTGCGTTACTGGTGGGTTATTGGTGCGTTACTAGTACGTTACTGGCGCATTGCTTGTGCGTTGCTTGTGCGTTGCTGGTGCGTTGCTGGTGCGTTGCTGGTGCGATGCTGGTGCGTCACTGGTGGGTTACTGATGTGTAATTTGTGAGTTACTGGTGCGTTACTGATGCTTTATTGGTGCGTTACTGGTACTTTGCTGGTACGTTACTGGTGCTTTACTGGTGGGTTACTGGTGCGATGCTGGTGCGTTACTGGTGGGTTACTGGTGCACGTGCAGCACGCTGGACGCTTCAACAACTCAACGTACGAGTATGCCTGAAGAAAATCGCTACATCCTGCAACACAATCGTCAATAAAGGAAAGATTGTCTTCGAGTACAAACACGACTGCATTTTTGAAACCAAGTTACATTCATCATTCGATGTTATTTTTAAACATGCACGTATCTTACTTTATTTCCCTTATAGTACATTTTCATGTTCCACTGTTCACACCTGCAGTATTTATTTTCGTTCGGAACTCGATGACTTGTTTATTACTCGTCTTAATGCATGACAGAATGAATTGCATTGTTTGCATTGGTACGTCAATATCTTCAGATTTGATGGCAATCATTGGAAAGCGATAGGAGTAAAATAAAAAGCTTTAAATAATTTTTTCGCAGTTGCTGCACGTTCTAGATTGTAAGCGTGTCACCGTCAAGTGTGTTGCGATAAATGACGGCTTTATAAGCGATCATACACCTGTAACCGAGCACGGTAGTATCATACCGACGGTCTCAAATAAATGCCGAATTACTTTGCTCATACACTTTAAAATACAACTTTTGTTCATACTCAACATTTACAGTAACCAACGACAGTCGTTAGTTACGGGTTAGTTATTTATTTGTTGTCCAATCCAGTACTTGTGTGAGTTAGCCTATATCATGCGAGGCTGAGCTGCCTGTTGGTTCGGATCCATTGCAGCAGGAACATGACTTTCGGAAATTTACGTCGTCGTTGAGACACAGCTGGCGGCGTAAGTCCACTAAGAAGAACTTGCGCCACCAAGAGTGGAGGGATCCACCCCTCTGCGAGATACGGCCCAGTCAAAACAATCAGCACAATGGCATCTAACACTTAACTGCGATGGGTTAAACTGAAGTTCAATATTCGATTCAAATTTAAAGTCAATTGTAGTGTTCAATTTCGAAAATAGCCAACATAAACCGGATCGTGCCTTCTTTCAGCTTTCATTAAGTGTGCATAGAAATTGAGTTAGTGACTGCAGGTCGGTCAGCAGCATTGTGAAAATCCCCTTAGTGACCACCGGTGGGTCTCTTTGCAGGCAGGGAATGTGTTAACGAACCTATGGAGACGAGATCGCCGTTTTGCAGATCGAGCTCTCCAAGTGCTTGTAGGTTGTAAAAGGTGAAGAGCTTGTGAATTTTGGTGCTCTCAGCTTTATACTACTTGGTCTGGGGACATTGTGTTGTAATTGATCTCATAAAAGACGTGTTTCTTGGCACATTTATTTATAATTCTAATTTGCAAAAGGTAAACCACTTATATACGTGACATAATTGTTAGTACGATGCATCGCTTTAACATATCGGATGGTTACTTTAAGAAGAGTTCATCTCTTTTCATCACTTTTCGCCCTGCAACATTTTGACTGTGATGTGAGCAATATTTTATCAATGAGGGATTTTTCATTATGCTGCTGACCAGCCAATAGTCACAAACTCAATTACAAAAATGCCTAATCAAAACTAAATGAAAACACGATCCAACAATGTTTGGCATTTTCAACATTGCTTACTATAATTGACTTTAAATTTGAATTGAATAATTAGCTTCAGTTTTACCTGTCGCAGTGAGCGTGTTAAAGACCTTGGCGATCTAGCGGGGACTCGCTAAAAAAATATAGAAGTTTGTAATGAAACTTTTTCACTATAATTTGCTGGATGTAACCCGTCTTTGGTAAAAAAGACATTTCTAGGTCATGTTATGTTATTTTAATGTTGTGCTCAAGTTTCACGTTTGAAGTAGATTCGAGTGTTGAAAAGTTTGAAGCATATTAAAATGGGCCCATTTCGTTAGATTCTAACATTTTGTTCTGAGCTAGGTTGTCAGAAGCAGAATTGAGAAATGGGCTTTACTGCTCGAATATGTATTTTTTCTTCATAAGAAATATGGAAGACACAATTGCATGATAACATATTTCGTGTGATAATTATTTGTTAATGAGAAAAGTCGTGATCCCGATGAAATGTCATTCATTTATCCCGTTTCGTGAATCATCAATTTACTAATTGATACACATATGAATCAATACGCAGGGAAAGTGTTAATATAACTGATTGAATTCTTCACCCTTCAATTGTTGTCCAAATTTACATTGACATAATTTTCCCTGACTTAATGAAAGCCACGCAAACAAAAATGTTTCCAGTCAAACAAGTTGAGCAGACAAAACACACAACAATTCAAGGCACATCACACGCCCGCCGCTCGCGCATGTAAAGGCAACCTGCCTGTGGGAGCGGCGGAGGGAGGCTGTGGGAAGACTTGCTGTTTTCCCACAAGGGAATTTTGGTATCGGAAATCTGCCGGAGTCTCTTTCCGCTTTATTGTGAAGCAAAACACTGCCTCATTCTGGCACAACACACACTACACGCCGCGCGTGTGCGTCTTGTTGTGCCGCCGGGTGTAGGGTGTGTACCATGGCTGCTAGGCGTGTACCGGGGTTGTTAGGTGTGTACCAGGATTGTTAGGCGTGTACCGGGGTTGTTAGGCGTGTACCGGGGTTGTTAGGCGTGTATCAGGGCTGTTAGGCGTGTACCAGGGTTGCTAGGCCTGTACCAGGGTTGTGTTGTACACGCAATAGAGAGTTAACAAGGCTCTAAATATCTACACAGATTCTAGTCTACTTCCGTGCTAAAAAAGGCTATTTTTAAATTAGAAACACAATCCATTCTTGTTTGTAAATTTTCAATCACCTGTTTGAACGCGAGCAACAGGGACACTATTTTCTGAAATTTACGCCGTCGTTGAGACACAGCTGACGGCGTAAGTCCACTAAGAAGAATTTACGATACCAAATGAGCCATTACAACGACTTAAAACTCTGACTGCGACGTGAGCCACCGGTGGTCACTGAGGAGTTTTCATAACGCTGCTGACCGACCAGTAGTCACAAAATCAATTTTCATAAATACCGAGTCAAAGCAAATGGAAGGCACACACTAGTTAATGTTTACTATTTTCAACATTGCTTACCACAATTGACTCTGAATTTTAGTTAAATATTAAAATTCAATTTCACCTGCCGCAGTGAGGATTAATTTGTATGAAACTTCAACTCCAAACAACTGCAATCAAAGGCCGTTAGAAAATGTCGTAAATACATGCATGAATTCTTCATTCCGGAGGGTGTGACCGTGTGATGATCACTCCAAGTCCAATTCAAATCGGATCGAAGAATTAGACCTATTCCAGAAACGTGCGTGAAATTTTCCTCCAGAAAAACATGCTAAAGAGATAACTGAAATTGCAAACAAGAGTAGTTGAGTACAGTCACGTCCTTGCTATTTGAACATGGTGCATGAACATAGTATGGATGAACATGGTATTGCCTCCTCTCCCAAAGAAACACGCAAATAGATAACAAAATTTACAAACAAGAGCAGTCAAGTGCACTAGCCATGCACGGTGTTTATTGAGCAACAAATCGGCGCCGATCGACCAGCATGACTTGTCTCTCTCACGCCGAGCCGCGTTTTTCTGCAGCACCGCAACACACCTATCACGCCCTCGAGGGTAACCAGTTCATTCTGTAAGATGACACTGCCCTCGTTTGTTCCCTCGGTGTTGCCCTCGCGCGGTCCCTTGCTATTGTTTGCATTGCTTTGGCGCCGTCAAGCGGCGTAGCGGCACGTGGCGTGCGGGTGCCGCCTCTGCCGAGTGATTGTTGGGTCCTGTTGCGCGCGGCGCGTTGCGGCCGTCAAACTCGCATTTCTCTTCAACGCTAAAACGTTCCGTAATAAAGATAATGCCGTCATTTGTTAGCCGCTTCCTGTTAGCTCCGTGATTGTTAGCTCCTGTTAGCTCCGGGATTGTTAGCTCCTGTTAGCTCCGTGATTGTTAGCTCCTGTTAGCTCCGTGATTGTTAGCTCCTGTTAGCTCCGTGATTGTTAGCTCCTGTTAGCTCCGTGTGATTGTTAGCTCATGTTAGCTCCGTGATTGTTAGCTCCGTGATTGTTAGCTCCTGTTAGCTCTGTGATTGTTAGCTCCTGTTAACTTTGTGATTGTTAGCTCCTGTTAGCTCCATGATTGTTACCTCCTACTAGCTCCGTGATTGTTTGCTCCTTTTAATTCGGTGATTGTTATCTCATGTTAGCTCCGTGATTGCTTGGCCCTGTTAGTTCCTGTTAGCTCCGTGATTGTTAGCTCATGTTGGTTCCGTGATTGTTAAGTCCTGTAAGCCCCTGTTAGCTGCGTGATTGTCAGGTCCTGTTAGCCCCTGTTGGCTCCGTGATTGTTAGGTCCTGTTAGCTCCATGATTGTTAGGTTCTGTTAGCTCCGTGATTTTTAGCTCCAGTTAGCCTTGTTAGCTCCAGTTAGCCTTGTTAGCTCCAGTTAGCCTTGTTAGCTCCAGTTAGCCTTGTTAGCTCCAGTTAGCCTTGTTAGCTCCAGTTAGCCTTGTTAGCTCCAGTTATAGTAGTGTGCTACTATTTTGGAATTTTTATTATTGTTGGTAATTGCGTTTGGTATGCTCTGGA
>JACJUY010003400.1:38726-68368 GCA_014220935.1 Platorchestia sp. MABIK
GAGCCCCAGCACACCCCACAAGTGGGAGCCCAACACACCCCACAAATGGGCGCCCCAGCACACCCCACAAGTGGGAGCCCCAGCATACCCCACAAGTGGGCGCCCCAGCACACCCCACAAGTGGGAGCCCCTGCACACCCCAGCTCCAGACACCCACACCCCAGCCAGGCGGGCATGTGTGCGGCGTGTGCTCAGTATCAGCAGACGCTGGTCGAAGCTTCGTGTCATTCGCGCTGTCATCCCTACGGGATTCTCAGTTGCACTCTCACTGAACGCGCCTGTGACGCTCGTCTGCTTCTGTCATGGAAAAAGATGACCGGGCTTGACTCGAACTGTGAAGTGAGGTTTCATTTGCGTTGTGAGATTTTTGTTAGGTACTCATTTGCCAAACATTATCGTTTAAAGGAAACGATACTATGAGACGATTCGAAATGATACTAAACGATACTTACCGATTGAGCTACTTTGTTCATTTTCTGAGTTTGTTTGTAAAATGACGTATTCTATGCTATTTTTTGAGGATTTAATCCTGTTTGTAAAAGGTCTGATGACATTTGGGCACCGCAACACCCTTTTTTTACGTCTTAAAGCACAGAAATTTGCTGATCGTTAATTTATGAGATAGTTCTTCAACAACACAGCTGTCATCCAAGCACCAAAGCGCTCTATTTTATCTGTCAAAACAAGTTGTCTTTGTTGTTACATTATGATTGAGATCAGTTGAGAGAATTGAAAAATTCAGTGGAGATTATCGCTGCATTCAGACAAGATAGTTGAGGTATTCAGTAGAGATAATTGAGTCATTGAATCGAGATAATTGATATATTCAGTAGAGATAATTGAGACATTGAGTCGAGATAATTGAGACATTGAGTCGAGATAATTGAGACATTGAGTCGAGATAATTGAAACATTCACTTGAGAAAATTGAGAAATTCACTAACGATTGAAACACTCAGCATACGTCACGAGGGCTGAGCCGCACAAAGGGCGTGCAACAACAGTTACTGTAGGTCCTTCCTTGTGTCCCGTGTGACGCCGCTCGACGCATGCGCGTGCAGAGACACTCGATACGCGTGTGATCTCGCAGACCTGCTCACGAGAGTGTGTGACTGTATTTTCAAACGCGTACTTCCAATATGTCGTGTTACTCAGAAGTATGTAAGTGCTGATCTCATGGTAATGTTTATTCTGGAATTTTGTGACTGCCACGTAAATAATCCTTACTTTTCTTGCAAATGGTTCGGAAGCTTTTTTTGAAATTATTTTAGAGTCTCCGTCACTATAGCATCCGTCGCTCATTGTGTAAGCGTTTTCTTAACACAATGGTTTTGAATGTTGCTCTAATGCAAGTTTGAAAGTTTGTGAAGCGTTAATTATAAAGCTTGCTTTGATTAACTTGAAATGAATCACGCCACTGCATCCACGGACGACCCTAGTTTCCAGAGTACTGAAGCTAATGCTTTTTCTCCTAAAATACTATTGATACATCATAACGAAAAAAGCTTGTATCTCAAACGACCTGGAGGAGAAGACTATATGACCTATCCGACACATCTTAAGTTTTAGCGGATTAATTATAGTCATATTTTACGGACATACTTCGATCACACATCAAACTTGATCCATAGATTCATTTTCCCATATTTGTCCAGGTTTAACTGGACAAATAGTATTGTACCATGAAGGGCGCGATAGAATTCTCGCCCGGTACTATGACCACTCTCACCAACCTGCGTATTTGTAAGCGTGAGGTGAATTCGTATAGACGTAATTTATATTCACCAGCTGAGCAGCCATGTGGTGCACCAGCTGAGCAGCCATGTGGTGCCCCAGCTGAGCAGCAACGTGGTGCACCAGCTGAGCAGCCATGTGGTGCACCAGCTGAGCAGCCATGTGGTGCACCAGCTGAGCAGCCATGTGGTGCACCAGCTGAGCAGCCTTGTGGTGCACCAGCTGAGCAGCCATGTGGTGCACCAGCTGAGCAGCCATGTGGTGCACCAGCTGAGCAGCCATGTGGTGCACCAGCTGAGCAGCCATGTGGTGCACCACCTGAGCAGCCATGTGGTGCACCAGCTGAGCAGCCATGTGGTGCACCAGCTGAGCAGCCATGTGGTGCACCAGCTGAGTAGCCATGTGGTGCACCAGCTGAGCAGCCATGTGGTGCACCACCTGAGCAGCCATGTGGTGCACCAGCTGAGCAGCCATGTGGTGCACCACCTGAGCAGCCATGTGGTGCACCACCTGAGCAGCCATGTGGTGCACCAGCTGAGCAGCCATGTGGTGCACCAGCTGACCAGCCATGTGGTGCACCACCTGAGCAGCCATGGGGTGCACCACCTGAGCAGCCATGTGTTGCACCACCTGAGCAGCCACGTGGTGCACCAGCTGAGCAGCCACTAGACGCACCAGCTGGAAGCACCGCCAGCAGAAGGCAGAAGCCGCGCGTGCGCAGCGCTGGAAGGAAGTCGCCCGTGCCCCTGAAAGGATATCTGCAACACGACGACTCCGACGGACACCAAGATGTCCGTGGCTTGATTTTCTACTTCACTTCACAGTGGACGACAATTTTAGCTTTCAATTTTGTTGAAGTACTCTTTTTTCGTTGCGAGTAGGATGAATTGTTTGTATATTTCATACGTTTTCTCGTTACGAGTAGGATTTATTGTTTGTATATTTGATACGTTTGATTCCTTTTCTCGTTACGAGTAGGATTTATTGTTTGTATATTTGATACGTTTTCTCGTTACGAGTAGGTTGAATTGTTTGTATATTTGACACGTTTGATACGTTTTCTCATTACGGGTAGGATCTATTGTGTGTATATTTGATAAATTTTGTTGTTGCGGGTTGGATTTATAGTTTGTATATTGATACATTGCTTAATTGACCCGAATCTCAAAAGTTTTGACTCGTTACAAGCATTTTAAAATGCGTTCTGACGCCGTCTTGCGTCGACCAAATCGTTATTTGAAGCTGTACACCAGCTGAAGAATTTCAAAATGCTTGCGCAGATAATTGTACGAAACTCAGTCACTGTGACGGCGGAGTCCTGTGAGGAAAGAGAACTTTGAAAGTAGAGATCGTTATAAGTCCGATTTTATGAGCAGTCATCGAGACGAGGAGAAATGTTAATTAATTGGGAGATGATAAAATTACGAGGTATTCATGCAATATTGTGTGACCTCTGTAGAGTGATGCATATGTTAATTGTATTTATTTTTCCGAGATGATTTTGTATTATTGGTGAGTTGACTTAACAACATAAATCAATGATTCATTATAGACACAGAGAGAGGGAGATGCTCTCCAGAGAAAATAATTCTAAAGCTGTTACATGAGTTCCAGACGCAAAGTGAATGACCCTCTTTGTGGGATATGGTGTTGAAAGGATGATTTTTTGGGGGGTGGGGGTTGGTGGGTGGGGATGTGGATGTGGATGGTGCAATAATTATGTATACATGATGCTCCTAAATAAGGTACTCACTCTCGGACTGCCCAGTACTCACGTATTTGGTTTTGATGAAGGTGCTTATTGATGTACATAGATACAATACTAGTGAGTTTAATCCTGGAAAAGAACATCAAATTTAAGATATTAGATGTCACACAAGAAAACTAAGTTGCACCTGAAAAAAAAACAAAAATACACGCGTAATGGTCAGAGTACATTTTTTTGGGACACCCCGCATTAGTGTGGATTACAAAAATATTTGGGATGGAAAAGTAATTTTTTTGTTCTGCGGTGTAGCTGCTTTCGTCCTGAACGGAGTACGCGGATTCGCTGTAGGAATTTGTATTTTGATGTGAGAGGCTGGGCAAGGACTGCTATAATGGGGCACTGAAAAAACAGGCTTTCTGCCACTCCGCACATCGAAAATCGCTGCAGTTTAGCTGAGTTCCGCAGATTCTTAATGGAGGATTCTTCACCGACGCGAATTTTAGCTACGAAATTCTCAAAAGCTTAATTTGTGTATTTATAAGCATACCTCATTTTATTTTTCTGTTACTAAAACTGTACTTGCATATTTTTCTCAGCTCTACATACTTTTTAGCTTAAGAAGTTAAAGAATTTAACATACGATTTTCGTGAACTGTTGTATACTGGGAACCCCACCTCGGCTTTCCATTTCCCTACGAGTAAATTTAATGTTCATCAAGTACCATATTGTAAAATCAACCCCTCGTCTTTCGTTGTACGTCCGGCAGGAAGGACACGAAGGAAGGCTTCTTCGAGGAATAAATCGATCGATGCGAATCCTAACGTCAGTTTGAACCTATCGTTCTTGCCTCGTATGGGTTCAGGACCCGGATCGGATTGTCAAATCACTCACACACACACAATCATATTCAGTGTGTTACACTCGTAATATCCTTTCATTCTTTTAGAAAAACAAATTCCTCGAATGGAAACATAAAGAAATCTCAATGCTCGAAAGAAAGTCAAGGTGAATTATTCTCTAAAATTTCACAGTCATGATGCTGATTGTCAAGGTATAAAGTTCCTCGAACGAAAATTCCTCGAATTTGTATTTGAACCTACCCATATCCTCTTGTGGAATTGTGGAATTTATATTTGTACATACCCATATCCTCTTGGATATGGTAAGTTGAACTCATGTAGAAGCGAAACGTCAGCGAAAGAAGACTCGATTTTACCTCTACGTCGTGTAGTGCTTGTTCAGTGTAAGACTACGGTCGACTGATTCTAAATTCTTGTCTGTCGTGGCATAATGTACGGATATTAACGCGTTAACCGTCATGGGTTAAACTAAAATACAACATTCAACTTAAATTTAAAGTCAGTTGTAGTAAATTATTTTTGAAATAACAAACATTGACTGAATCGAGCCTTTCTTTAGCTTTGATTAAGTATTTATGAAAAATGAGTTTGTGACTACTGGTCGGTCAGCAACGGAATGAAAATTCCCTCTGTGGGCAACCGGTGGTTCACATGGCGGTTACCTGGTCAAACAAGATGTGCGGTATATAGCTCGTTGACTTACACCAGTGGTTCTTAACCTTGTTGGAGGTACTGAACCCCGCAAGTTCCATACATAAATTCATCAAACCCTATTATTGGAAAATTGAATGTTCTTTTCAAATTCAAAAAACATGTCTATAACTATACACTGTATTAGTGCACAAACTGTATTAGTGCATAAATACACTGTATTAGAGCATGCCGAACCCAGAGGTTCGAATCAGCGAACCCCTGGGGTTCGATCGAACACGGGTTAAGAACCTATGACTTATACGGATGCTGCAGCGACCACCGGCGTAACCTCTAAACTTCCGCCACTCACGGAAATGTGAGTTGAAATGTAGTTGATGGGAGCAACAATTAGGCACACCACTGAATGGTATCAGGGATACGCGGCACCCAATTTGCCAGGTCTGGTTGTGAGGAGCAAAGGTCGAGGGGCGGCGGGTTGACATTCAAATGAGGGTTGCCAATGATCTGGCCGCCGCAATTGAATATTGATCGCGTTGTCCAATCAAGAGCCAGAAATTCTAGTCTCGAAATAATCCACTTCCCGCTCATTATAATCAAGCCAGAATCTTTCGTCTGTCCGTTCATTTGTTCGTAGCAACGAAAGGTCGCGTGTTGGGCGACGCAAAACATTCGCTATTGTGGAATTGTTATATTCTTGCGAATCGATCATGGGAAAAGAATATGCAAATAGCATGTCGCTTATTCGCAGCAGAGGCAGTCTCAGACTCATTTCACTCCTACATCTTGCTTGGAGTTTCAGTACGAAATAAAACTTGGTGTTTCTTTGCCTGTTTTGCAAAATTAAATTTCTTTGGCCTATGATTCTGATGAACCGAAGTGCGCATGCAATTTGAAAATTCATTGAAAGACAAAAATTCATTTTGAAAGACAATCATTTTGAAAGACAATCATTTTGAAAGACAATCATTTTGAAAGACAATCATTTTGAAAGACAATCATTTTGAAAGACAATCATTTTGAAAGACAATCATTTTGAATGACAATCATTTCGAAGGACAATCATTTTGAAAGACAATCATTTTAAAAGACAATCATTTTGAAAGACAATCATTTTGAAAGACAAACATTTTGAAAGACAAACATTTTGAAAGACAATCATTTTGAAAGACAATCATTTTGAAAGACAATCATTTTGAAAGACAATCATTTTGAAAGACAATCATTTTGAAAGACAATCATTTTGAAAGACAATCATTTTGAAAGACAATCATTTTGAAAGACAATAATTTTGAAAGACAATCATTTTGAAAGACAATCATTTTGAAAGACAATCATTTTGAAAGACAATCATTTTGAAAGACAATCATTTTGAAAGACAATCATTTTGAAACACAATCATTTTGAAAAACAATCATTTTGAAAGACAATCATTTTGAAAGACAAAATGCTACTATTTGAGAGCCTCAATGACGAAAAAACTTCCGAAAAGCTTCAAAGTGCCCCAGCTCGGGCACACACATTGAAATGCATCGTTGTATTCACTAAAATGAATTAAAGGAACACCATGACTCTCTTTCACTATGCATGAGATTCTGACTAGCATTGTGTGCACTGTTGAATATTATCCAACATTGAAAGAATTTTCAAGTAAGTGATTCAAAATTTCTAGATGTGAGGTCAGTGATTACTCAAATGGTGCATGCTTGTATGATATTTATTTTTGCGTTATTTATGTTCAATCCACAGATTTGATGAGCCCGTGTGTTAGCCTGCA
Organism: Platorchestia sp. MABIK; assembly: GCA_014220935.1. NCBI lineage: Eukaryota > Metazoa > Arthropoda > Malacostraca > Amphipoda > Talitridae > Platorchestia > Platorchestia sp. MABIK. The sequence continues at coordinate 45,458 of JACJUY010003400.1, forward strand.
TACATTTGTGTATTGAGCCAACGTTAAGTCTTTGGTTTCATATACGATGAACAAAACAGGCGACTTCAATCGATGATTTATTTATGCCTGTTAGCTTGATTAACAAAGTGAACATAACGCACATATCCTTGCGCGCAATGAACCGAAGTACAGTTAGACGATAATTTATGTAAATGATGAAGAAGAAATAGAAGGAGACCAGCACGCTCATTGGTTGGAGAGAATTATGGAAGCTTGCGATTGGTGGAGGCTTCCCTCCGTGGGCTGCGCACCGCCCTCTTGCGTCACTCCAGCGTCCCGTAAATATCCTTTATTTCAGGCCTACATCTCCTCTGATTTTCCTCTTTTTGAATTCCACAAGAACAGCACCAATGTTTGTCTTGAATGTTCTTCATTTCATATCAAGTTGCAAAACCATGATATTCGAGGCATTTCTGATGCTGAAGGAAGCTTGCTAAGTTTGATGGTTTGTGCGGTTTAGGCGCAGCAAAAAGAGGGCGGCGACAGGCCGTCGGCTCATCGCTACTGCGCAGGTGCGGGCCAGAGGCTTCCAGGCCGCCGTGATGGCAGCATCGCGCCGCTCTCGGTGCTTGAATCGCTGGAATTTTCGGTGAATCCTAAAATCCATTGTGTTAATTTTAAACTCGAGTCTATGATGTAACTTGTGATTCCTGAGTCAACGAGCTGTTTGAGCTGTGGATGCTCGGTTAAAATGAAATTGGTTTTCTTAGCGGAGATATTTCGCGATTCTTGGTGGACTTGAAGGAGAACTCTGTGATTTGAAATCTTGTTGCTTCTCGTGGAAGATCTGAGAAGCAATATGATGACGGATTTTTGTGTAGCATGAGCTGAATTTTTGCCCTCGAAGTTCCTAGTGGAGTCGCAAATCTCAACTAAACGTTTACCTTGCTGTGTCACGAACTTATGCATTTTTAGTGAACCGTGAAAAGTTTTTTTTTGTACCTAGGAACTCACTTCTGAAGTATTGTCCTCTCTTATTAAGATTTAATGAGCGTTATAGAATTTGCTGATATTAGGTATGAATATTTTTACATTTAATCAGAATTTTGGTCTAGGCGAATCATTTAACTGATCTGCCGATCACCTTTGAACCTCAAGCCTCATGTGCGTCCTAGTATCCGTTTCAAGTCACTCCAATGCATTCTTTGTCTAACACATAGTGTGTAATGTAGAGTTACTTGATTCATTTTGAATTTTACATATTGAGTGTAAGACAAAACGTCAGTTCGTCAAAGTTTCACGCGTGTTAATTTAAAGCACGTTTCTTTTGATTTTTTTCTTTGAGATCCGACTTGAAAAACAAATGTGCTAGAAGAACTTCTCGAGTTGGTCATAAAGTAGAGAAAGAGCGAAAAATTTTCTGTGTGATGCGTTTCCAATAGGTGTAAAATTACCTTCTACGATATAGATATCTATGTCTAAATATCTATGCATTTATATTGTTCGGAAAAAAAATTCCTAAGTAGTCCTAGAGATGTTCAAAAACGTAGCGTAGCCAAGTCAACTTCAAAAAGCTTACGTTGCGAGTTGCACAACTATACAATAACAGGAATCCTGTAAAAACTATCCCCGAGCCATCAAATTTCCGAGTGTATTTGGCGTTGAATTAACTGGCACAAAATTATTCACTGCCTCTCAAATTCGTAGCTACTTGTACTGAGCTATAATTTCCTAACCCTCGTGTTTTACCTTCGTAACAATCTGCTGTTTGTAAAGTTATAATAATTCATAATGATCATAATAATTCATAATATTTTCATAACATTTCATAATTATAATGAATTATTATAATCATTATTATAGTAAAAGGTAGACTTGAATGAACTGTTCTCAATTATTTAGATGGGATCTAAATTCTTTTTTGAAGAAGTTGTCCGCATCGCCATGCACAGCGACCCAGATGCCATCATTGCCAGGCGTAACAGTGATGTTTAGTTTACACTTTGAGAAACCAACCTTTGTTTGCTCATGAAATAAATAAAAGTGAGGCGCAATAATGCATACATTTGACTCTCCATAAAATGAGGTGTAGTATTGAGCCATTTCTTACAATCAGAAATCAGTATTATACCCACCGCATTTCTATTGATGTTTTTATCGCTTAATTAGAAATTTTAACATTGCCAGAAAATATTGCTATGAATTTCTCCAAAATGACCATATTGTCGTAACGTTATTTTTACTTACAGAGAAGTGTCAGAGTAACAGAGACTGAACGATTCAGAAGATAACAACCTGCATAGTAGGGCATGAATTAGCGCTTGCATTGGAGTACTGCTAAATTCCCCATCTGTTGAGCGATGATTCTGTACGGCAACACCACCCTCACTCCCCTGCCTTCCTCCACGGCCTCCTCCACCTGCTCCTCCACGTCCTCCTCCCCCCCATCCTCCTCCTCCTCATCCCCACACTCCCCAGTCATCCCCATGGTGGGGGTGGCAGACATATTCGTGGGCGAGACGAAAGACATCAACAACGCCTTGCTGCCCGCCAGCCTCCACCCTCTCCTCATATGTGAGTGGGACCTCTCGTCTGCCTCTGTGGGGGCACGGGGTGAGGGTGTGATGAGAGGGCATGGGGTGAGGGTATTATGAGAGTGGGACTCTTCATCTGCCCCTGTGGGGGCATGGGGTGAGGGTGTGATGAGAGGGCACGGGATGAGAGTACGATGTGAGGGCACGGGATGAGGGTACGATGTGAGGGCACGGGATGAGGGTACGATGTGAGGACACGGGATGAGNGGATGAGGGTACGATGTGAGGGCACGAGATGAGGGTACGATGTGAGGGCACGGGATGAGGGTACGATGTGAGGGTACGGGATGAGGGTACGATGTGAGGGCACGGGATGAGGGTACGGTGTGAGGTCACGACGTGAGGGCTCCATCGTCCAGCAGCGTACAGACTGGTGCGGTAACCGACTGCGGTTCAACCTTTTCGGTGTTTCAAAGTTGTTAATTAAAAATACGTGACGCAAGGTAAACACATGAACTCTTTCCTTAAATTTAAATATCTCGCTTAATACTTTCCATTGAAAGTAGGTATTTCAAAGTAAACACGTGGATAAAAGATTTACTTGAACTTAGATATGTCATGTCATACAATTTTTTGGATATTAATGGTATGAATTGAACACCTGGAAAATTTATTTCAATTCGTTGTTTCGAGTTGAAGTCGCACTCGGAATCAACTTGAAAATAGCCACTGAGAACACTTGGATGATATTTTGTTCACGTGCGTCTTAATTAACACGTTGACCGCGAGGAATTAAGCTGAAGTTCAACATTCAACCCTAATGTGAAGCCCATTGCAGAGAGCGATTTTAAAATAGTAAAATTGAATTGGATCGTGCCTTTATTTGGCTTAGATTAAGTATTTAAAATGATTGAGATTGTGACTACTAGTCGGTTAGCAGCATTATGAAAATTCCCTCCGTGTACACCGGCTGCTCAGGGCGCGACTAACGCGTTAAAGATTTGATGTAGCCTAGTGCGTTGCGTGAATGTATCTTGTTCACAAATAAAATGAATGGCTCTAGTGGTATAGTAAGCCATTGTTTTCTTCAGTATCTTCTTCCTATTTTTCTTCTCTATTAATAGTGATATTTAACTTCCAACCTATGTAAAATTTCCTTTAATGCTCATTTTTAGAGCAAAGCAAATGTTCTAAAGTAATTCAGGCAGAAACATCAGCTTGCTTGCAACAACTTTTCGTTGCTAATGCGCAAAGTATTTTCTGCCCAAATGAGCCCATACTTTCTTTATGGTACATCAAAAACTGAGCTTTGAAGCATGCATTGAAGTATAAGTGTTGTGGAATTCTCAAACAAAAACTCTGCGTTAATTTTTAACAAGGTACAGCTATGCACAATACTACAATATTTTAAGGGTAATGCATTTTCACTTCGTTCTTCTAAGAGTTGTCCGGTTTTTCCCTTGAAGACTTGCAGGGTTTATACATATTCGATTTTCATTCATGGCAAGTTGAAAGCATTAACTCAAATTATAATGTTAACTAGTTGCCTGCAATATCCCTGCAGTATCCCTGCAAAATCCCTGCAATATCCCTGCAAAATCCCTGCAATATCCCTGCAGTCTCCCTGGAAAATTCCTGAAATATCCCTGCAATATCCCTGCAGTATCCCTGCAGTATCCCTGGTTTCCAGAAGCGCTAGCACTTAAAGCAAGTGAACATCTGCTCATCATCACCTTACTACGATCAAAGTACTTGATCGTAGAGGTACGGCTCGCGGAGTAAGTTCTTTCAAGTCGCCTTTGCTACACTACGTGTTGTATAGTACGTAGCTTAGCGGAGTTGACTTAACTCGCCGTACCACTCCGATGGCTTAAATTATTTGAAAATGCGGCTTTTTACGACGGGCCATGGTGTACGCATGTGTGTTTATTAATTAATTTTCCTGTTCGATCTGTTACGAGTTATAATATTAGAAGGTCCTGTGAATATTTCAAGGTTTGATTGATTTGTATTAATTTTTGCCCTTTTACTGTCCCTTTCTATTTGGAATATGTTACTCTAGTTTTACTTCCACGACTTCCATTTCTTTCGTATTCAATTCCTTTATATGAGTTTATATGAAAGTTCTATTCGAGCTTCGATCTGTCTACGTTTACTCATTTTAATGCGAATCTACATATGTTTGAGCAATGTACAACATTCTCAACATCATAATTTTTTGACTTGCGTAATTTTAAGCTCAAATTAAAAATGCCACTACATTCAAAATTCAATCAAATAACCAAAGAATTCCTGCTGTCAGAGCATACTTCAGATTTCTTGTATATTTAAAAAGAATAACAGTGTGAAGAATCTCGTGTTAATAGGCACTAGCAGGTCATTTACCTGTCATACTGCAACTGGTTTTTCTTTATTAACCTGGCGAAACATTTTGAAATATCGAGTGCCTGTAGAATTGGATATGTGAGTACTATTTTACAATTCGTGTTCGTCAAGTTTTAACTAATCCATAAAAATTTGATAGGAGTTAAATTCCATCCCCCACTTCGTCTAGAAAAAAAACAGTCAACCCTTATTCTGACGTATCTATGTATTTGTATTTTCTTTCAAACTCCTCGTAACTTCATAACGAATTTAACGTATAACCTTTGACACATATTTTCTTTGTGCGTAAAAGGAGTTCATAAATTCCAACAACTTCTATTCTCTCGCACTGAAGCCGTTCACTTTTTTCGTTTTTCCCAACGCGTACTTCGGAGGCCAGAACTAGGCGGCATAAGTGAAAGGCATTTCGTGCTGCCCAGTAATGCAGAGCCGTGTAAGTGCCTTCCTAACTGCTGGTGGACCAGCTTCTATGGCGTCGGAAAGGGCCATGCGTTTTTATATTCGAGCCAAAAAGGGCGCAGTATCCATGCTACAATTGCCCCAAATGCCGCTCCCTTATTGCATCATTTAATCAGGGGTGCCGGCATCGCCATGGAGCAAAGCCAGAATTGCCTCAAAACGATGGCTGGTGCTCTTAGGTTTCCTCGAGATGTTGTTAGGCAGGTTTTTGGTGTTTTTCGGTAGCGTTTAGGTCGTCTTAGGGCTAGAGTGGGATTCAGTTAAGGATGTTACGGAGGATCATGCTATTGCGGGTGCTTTCTTGCCTCCTGATTTTCTCTGCTAACAAAAACGGTGGTCGGAAGGGTTCTTTCAATCGACTCGAGTTTGTGGGAGAGAATGGAGTGGGAGTACGATTTGCAATTAGATTCAAGTGACAGAGATCATGGAAAGAAAGTGTAGAACTTTTCGCCAGAGCATGGAAGAAATCAGGATTGGGAGAGGAAAGTAAACTTTTTCTTTACTAATCAGTCTTTCGATATGCTTGTGAACCCGTAGATGCCTTTTAATCTTAAAATTACATCTAAAAGAGATTACATGAATTCATTATTTTAAGGAATTAGAATCTGGCGATTTCGCTTCTTTTAGGAAAGAGAAATTGAAAATATGTTTTGTTATATGAGTGAAAACCAATCCATGGAAAATCCTGAAATATTTATTTTCAAAATATTTATATTGTCAATAAAATATTTATTGTCATTCTAAGTTTTAATTCGTGCGATGTATTAAATAATTAAAACTGGCATTTGATTAGACTATTGATTTGATAATTGCTAAAAAGTCTACGGTTTTTCAGTTAAGCATTTCATTTACTCCTGGGCGACTTTCTACCTCCGTGTTGTTTAGAAATTAATATCATGCAGCCTGCCCTTCCGTAGGTCTACGATCCCAAGTTGTAATTTTTTATTTATTTATTTCCACAGGGTTCTAATTTTTTAATTTATTTACGAAGAGTATTCGTTTATGATACGGATCATTAATAGTCATTGATCTGTTCCCAGGTTACGTTAAAAGGAGAATAATGAACAATTCATGCTTTGTAAAATATTAAAGCACCGTTATTTAGCGGCCATAAAGTCGAATTTCCAGATGGAGGTTGTCCCGTTAACTAAATCTAAGCGTTCAGACATTTGTTGGTGAGGTTCGTTATTAACATCTACTTTTTTAGATTGAGAGGACTTTCATCGGGTTAGGGTACGCGTTTTTTGTTCCTCTATTTATCTAAATAGTTCAGGAATTTTTTTACCATCAAAGATTTCAAACAAATACTTGGATTCTAACCGATCATATCCCTCAGGTGTTTTGAATATGTGAGGGTGTGAGACAGCATGTATTTGTGAGTTCAGTGAAGCCTTTGCCAAATTTTACACTAAATGGCGTCTATGTTGGTGCACTTGGTAGCATCATCGTCCCAAGAATTTCCCATATTATTGATTTTGGAATGGCTTCAGGTAGTTTATAGATGCTGTTGTTCGAAGCGCCTATGCTGATGACGTTATTTCTACATTTCCACCAGCTTCTGTTATCCGTCATGGGCGATATCTCCCATTCTTTCATCAGTCTTTATAAGGTTTTGATCCTTTCTGTAACCGATAGCTTAACGCTGTAGATGCATAGATTCGTAGCTCATTTTCATCGATAGTTATAGAGTACAGCACGCATTACGAAATTCTTTATTGAAAATTAATAATAATACTATAATAATAAAAGTAATTGTACTAAAATAATAATTACATTACAGTAGTTATTCAGCGCTCGCGTGTTAAATAAAATTGTCTGTTACAGCGACGATTCCGAAATGCGCGGGCTGCACGGAGGCGATCCTGGACCGCTTCATCCTGAAGGTGCTGGAGCGCACCTGGCACGCGCGCTGCCTCAAATGCTGCGACTGCGGCCTGCAGCTCACGGACAAGTGCTTCTACAGGAACCAGCAGGTGTTCTGCAAGGAGGACTTCTTCAGGTGAGGCTTCTGCAGGTGTTCTGCAAGGAGGACTTCTTCAGGTGAGGCTTCTGCAGGTGTTCTGCAATGTGGACTTCTTCAGGTGAGGCTTCTGCAGGTGTTCTGCAAGTTGAACTTCTTCAGGTGAGGCTTCTGCAGGAACTAGCAGGTGTTCTGTAAGGAGGACTTCTTCTGCGTAAGTTTTCACATTCAGCTAGCTGGTCTTCTGCTCTCAAAATGTCTTCAGGTTTCAGCGATGGGCCTCCATGTTTACCAAGCAAGTCAGGTGCTCAGAATCCTTCGTCTGAGAGCAGATTTTACCTGGGATGGACTGGGACAGGTAGAATAAATGTCGCTTTTACTGCAGCGTGTGCACTAATCAGTCACCATTTTAGTGTGTGTGGGAAACGTTTGGAAATGTTAAAATAATGATGATTGGTGTCTCTTACTCTCAGCAGCGTATTTCTTCATTACCCATGTGCATGAAAAACCATACTGGCTTCTAAAATAATTGATGCGTTGTAAATCAGAATGTTTGAGTTCCGATGATGAAATGTGCATCGTGAACCTCGTTGAATACAACGAAGTAAATGAAGAACTCGCTTAAAAAACGGAGACTTTTCCCGAATTTGTATTACTGCGTTATGTGGCTTTTTAGAGTTTAGCTTAATTTATGACTAATTTGCATTTATTACTGTGTTCCACTCAGAGTTTAACTTTTAAATTAGCGACTCATAGCAATTGAAATGAAACTGATAATTTTATCTCAGCCAAACGCTTATTAGAATTAATTTATGGTTATGGATGGTTTGAGCTTTAAGATCATTATAAATCGATTTTTTAATTAAAAAGGAGGGTTTCCCTGAGTAGAAAATATAGAGAATTTTCCTTTATCTCAAAAAACATACAGTGTGCACCAGAGCAATGTGAGCAATAATTCTTCCCATGGCTGCAAGTAACTCAGTGAAAATTGTTGTCAATAAACGTCACCTGATTAAATGGACGTCCTAATACATGACATTTACTGTCTGTCGCAATTTTTAGAATCACGAACATATATCAATCTGTCTAATATACTTTTGCTTTTTGGAAGGTAGCACCAATCTTTTCAGTCTACTTTTACTGTTAGGAAGGTAGCACTAGTTGTTTCAGTCTACTTTTGCGTTTTGGAATGTAACACCAATCTTTTCAGTCTACTTTTGCTTTTTGGAAGGTAACACCAATCTCTTATATATAAATTTGCCTTTTCAAAGTCATTATGTCGTTTTTTAAGACGCAAGTGGCACATCCCCACCAGGAGGTTTGGCACAAAGTGCGCTGGGTGCGAGCAAGGCATACCACCCACGCAGGTAGTACGGAGGGCGCAGGACAACGTGTACCACCTGCACTGCTTCGCCTGCATCATCTGCCAGCGCCAGCTGAACACCGGCGACGAATTCTACCTCATGGAAGACAACAAACTCGTCTGCAAGACAGACTACGAGCAGGCCAAGCAGCGTGGTGAGTGTCTTATCCAAAGTCCAGCGCTCGCTTTCCATTTTGCCCCACTTGTTTGGCCGTGAAATTTTCGCTGTGTGTGTTTGTGTGTCCAGTGACCTTTCTTGAATTAGAATCCAAATAACCTTCAGTTTTTCGTTTGGTTTCTTGTTCTGGTAAATTTTACAGTTCGTGTTATACCGAGATTTGCATTGATTTTTAATGATGTAAATATTTGGTTGAGTTATTTCCTTTGTTTGAGCATTCCAACAGCGTTCTGATTTTGATTAGTTGTTATGTTCATATACTTTTATTTCAAGTCTTTAGACGTAATTGTACTGGTTATTCAGTTTTAAATTGTAAGTTATGCCATTTTTTATTTCATCAAACTGGACTAGGTAGATACATACCTACTGTTCATTTATTTCATATACTGCTGCTACCAATCCATTGCTAGTATACTATTGAATTTTTGCATCGTTATTATTGCTATTATTGTCATACCTCATGATGTTTATGCTCATATATGTACCTACGCTCTTTTGGCTCTTATTCATTCCCCATGTACGCCTGATTGCTTTGAGCTTGTCGTTTGCCGCATTTCCCGTGTATGTTGTTTCCCTATTTTCAATTGTAAGCTTCTTCGCCTTTTTCAGTAACCTATTCGTTACTTCCATTTAATGTATTTTGCTCGTAACTAACAATTTCATTTTGATTTAGTCTTTAGGAGACCGTTTTCTAGAGTTCAATGTTATGTAAGTGATTTTTTTGTTGCTCCTAAGCTCACTTGGTCAGTTTCGACTAGGTTTCCTTGATCGGTTTCTGGGCACTCTGTTGTCGAACGGTCTCAGGCTACCTACTAAATTTGCGTTAGAGTGAGGCTGCTGGAAAATTACCAATGCTTGCATTTTTTTCTTAACACTTTGACTGCGGTATTTAAAACTGACGTTTGATATTCAATTCAAGTTTAGAGTCTAATGTAGTAAGCAATGTTGAAAAAAGCAGATATTAACTAGATCATATGTTCATTTAGTTTTGATCAAGTATGTAATTTGCTAATGGTAATTTGCTTTGATATTTACGTGCTTACAAGTTGAATAAAAACGAGTTAACAAGTAAACAAAGTCGTTGAATTTTTTCGGCACTTAATTATTAATGCTGTGCGCTTTCTAGCTAACATTGCGCAAAGAGCTGATTTCTGATATACATTTTACTGACATTTGCAGGTCATGAACTTTGTTTTTTGTTATCTATGGTATAACTTTCACATCGATGGAGCATGCTAAATGACACCAGTGAACAACCCAATTACGCTTGGATCAAATCGTTTAGAAAAGTTATATAAGTGAATCGACACGTGGCTAACACTTTAAATTTTTATTTAATACGTACGGAAACTCCTTTCCGGTATAAAATTTTCTAAAACATATAATTGATATTCATTAAATGTGGCATATCCATCAAAATAGCCGAAACGTTTTAGCAAATTCAGCCGAAAAAATCGACTTGGTGAGGGGCGTGACTTTCCGTTGCAATTATTTTATTGCTATTAAATTCGTATCGTTGGTATCTGATGCTATCGAGAAACGTTAGCTTAAGTACTAACTAAGCCACCACTGAATTGAGAAACAAAAGTTTTTTGTAGAGTTGAGGCTAGAAAAAACTCCTGCTTAAAAATCGTTAGCTGGAATATAACGTACTTTAATTAAATCTCACGATTTGCAAATTATTGAGGAGCTGCGAGGGTGGTGGCTTGCAACCGTTCGACAATATAGAATGCCTTACCAGATAATTTCATGAGCTTTTATTTCCAATCACGCAAAATAAAATTTCAGTTTCCATTTGAGCCCTTTTTTGAGCTTTTCTTCATGATTTCATTGTGTTTATTTTTCACTGCTTTGGTATTACTTCAAGTTAAGTCTTGACGCTCATTTGATTTATTTGTGCCTGGCTTCTTGTGAGCCGTTCCCTCGTGCCTACGCTTGCCCTCGCCGCTGTTACTCGGCTCGTGCCACCGCTGCTCTGAGGTGCGCGCGAGGGAGACATGAGTACTGAGACACGATCTGTTCGCCTCCTTATTCAGCCCCCAGTCACATCCTCTGTTGTTTCGTTTGAACTCAGAAGGACGAAAAATGTGTTCCTTTCCAGTCATAAATGAGTCTTTCCTTCTGATGAATTGAGTCATACCCTCAGAGGAAAATAAGTCATACCCGCTGTTTCATTTGAAGTCAGAAAGACGGAAAATGTGCCCTTTTCAGCACCGAGTCTTACCCTCTGATGTTTAATTTGAAGTCAGAAAGACGTAAAATGTGTTCATGCATTGTGTTCTAGCGGAAGTTTTGCTCTACGGAAATGATGAGCACTGGTCATTTCCGTGCCTGAATACTTGAGATGAATTTCATGTAACGAAATGGATGCTTTGTTAACTATAACTAACTATGAATGAATCATAGGTCAAGCGGGACTCGAAAATTTGTCCCGACATAATTGAAAATTATAGCGTAGCTCAAAAGTACCGACATGAGCGCCGCCAGCATTTTCTTGTATTTTGTTAGGAGACTCATACATCAGAGTGTAACTCATTATCAACTAAGTAAAACACCAAAAAAATACTCAGACATTGTGTTAAAGTCTTGATTTGCGCAAAACACACAAACCAGTTTGACGTCTACTGCAGAGTTATTCTGGATACCATTTCTGACTTCAAAATTGCGGTGCAGTCTAACACGAGAATTTCCAACGCAACTCCAGGCTCAATTTGGCTTAGTTCTTAGCTCGTGTCTCCCTACGCATCGCCTCGGACAGCGGCGGCCTTGTCTGCTCAATGAAATGTTATTTCTCCTTCTGGTATTGCATCGGAATGCCGGCCCGCTGGAGGCACTCTCTACCAATGCCCAACTTGGCCACCAAACTTCCCAAGCTATGTTAGTTCTGCCAAACTTGTCATCGATTTCTTAGCCGTCGCTGCTCGTGTTCTCACTCGTTCCATGGGTTTTCATTTTGATGCAATTTCTTCGGTGGCTGATTTACTTCGTACTCGAAGTAAAGATTCACTTAGTGCGCGCCTTTCATATAGCAATGCAGAGGTCAGCGTGGATAATGTGAAAAAATGTAGTCCTTTCTTGAAATGTATGGAAGTAATTTCTGTTGTTGAATTTGCGCAGTTTAGGTACGTTTTCTTTGTCCTTATTGTTCTAATGAATATATGGGAATTAGCGTTGTCAGAGAAAAAATAGGAAATCTTGAACTATGGGTAAGGCAGGTTTTTTTTGTTGAAATAGAATAGGTATTTCGCATAGTAACGGACCATCCTCTATTTCTGCACTTTTTACTCTCTTCTTCAACTCTTATCTCGTTTCTTAATATTTTTCCTTACCTTGCTTTTTCAATGCGCTGGGGTTCTTGTGTGGGAACATAGATCGTGCATAGATACCCCGTTCCCTTAACTCAATCATAAATGGTGCCTTCATTCTTCCTCTCTTAGTTATGGTTAGGGAGGCTTGAACGAACTTGTCATAAATAATCTGCAGTATTAAATGTATTGAAACAGAAAATGACGAATGGTGAATGTTTTAATACATTTCCATAGCATAAATGTTCAAGTAAACTGAACGCAAAGCATAATCTTGACGACTACACAGCTTTTGGTGATAGCATCTAAAATTCTGTCCTGTTTGTGAACATCATTTGTTTTAAATAAGAAAACGATTTCTCCTTAATGACTACTGTATACATTTTCATCAAATTCAAATTTGCATAGAGATACTGGAAAGCCTCAATTTTAACCCCCGGGGCAAATAAGAAACTAAAGCATTGGAAAACCTCAATTTAAACACCCGGGGAAAAAAAGAAACTAAAGCATTGTATTTCCTGCTCTAAAATTCAAGAAGGGAAGGTTCGTGTGGACCTTTCTAGACAAGTCTGCCAATGTGAATGCATTTCTGTAGAGATTTTACTGTATCGCTGCAACTTTCGAGCACATAGCAAGGAAGAAAGTTCGTACTTCCAAATCTCAGAGTGAGTGTGTAAGTTTTCTAAGTTTTCTCGTGGACTTGGCCAATCCATCTACGCTCTAAATGTCGTGACGTGCTGAAGTTTTTAGGGGTTTGTCTCGGTAGATCGATTGATTGTTCTCACCGCCAACTTTTGACAGCCTACTCTTTGTTATCGATCACCAGAACATGTACCGAGCGTATTTCTTCCCTTGATATTTCTTCTCGAATCAACGCTCAGATTTGCAATTCTTGACGCTACGACACTTAATGCGTTAGCGTTCAGGGACTGAGAAACGCGCATCGATTGTTGACATTCTTTCTTCATTTGGATTAGCTTTGCGCATGCAAGGGTCGGAATGCCCAGTCTATTGAGGGTATGGGGAGTTGTATATATAAATGGGGAGTTGTGCGGGGAGTTGTACTGGGAGTTGTACTGGGGAGTTCTACGGGGAGTTGTACGGGGAGTTGTACGGGGAGTTGTACGGGAAGTTGTACGGGGAGTTGTACGGGGAGTTGTACTGGGAGTTGTACTGGGGAGTTCTACGGGGAGTTCTACGGGGAGTTGTACGGGGAGTTGTGCGGGGAGTTGTACTGGGGAGTTCTACGGGGAGTTCTACGGGGAGTTGTACGGGAAGTTGTACGGGAAGTTGTACGGGAAGTTGTACGGGGAGTTATGCGGGGAGTTTTACGTTCTTCATTAATGCTGGAATTGTTCACACTTGACTAGAGTACCCATCTATTTGGAGATGCTCAGGGGAGTTGTGCGTTGTGTCCAACAATACGTGAGGGACTTGACGCTCTGCGGAGCATCCTGGCCTTCCTCTTTAAAAATTATCGTTGGTAACTGTTACCGTTCATTTGTTTTGATGTATAAATCACGTAGGGGAATTCTTACTTGCCTGCCGCTGATTTTATGGCCATCGATCACATTTATAACTTCGGTCACATAGATGGTCGTGAACCTGCAAATTCTTATTAATTCTTTATACCTAACAATCAACTATGGGAATAGTTACTTGTAATCTGCCATGGAAAAGCGGCGCACACACACGTGCACAAATGGGGGGATTTTATTAGTATTTACTTTTAGATGAAATGTAGGAGCCAACAGGAAGAAATTCAGCTTCAACTTTGAGGGTTCGATTCCCTAACGTTCATTTCAGCGCAGCCGTCCGTTTTTTCAGGGTCAAAATTACATCGTGAACATTTCTTTGATAATTTGCGAGAGAAATCGCTTTATTTTCGCAAAAACTTTGAACCATGTTCGCCGTTTTTAGTTTTTTTGAATTCACGAAAGTCATTTTGCTTCAATCGAATTATCTTCAGAAACTTGTGAACGAAGAACGCTGTTAATGTTGAAATCACATTAACTAGAATTTTATTTTATTTCAAGAATGATATTACTACCTCTCACCTGTCCAACATCTTTGTAGCTCCTGTTCTTCTATCAGCTTTAGAGCAATTCAATAACTCGTTACTGAGGTGTGGACGCAATGATTTCGAAGTTATGACGGTACTTTTAGTAAGTGTTATGTAAAATTCTATTTTTCCTTAAAAATTTTTTTTTAATATTCCGCAACAAACTGAACTCATGGAACGAATGATAAACAAATATCAAATTGAATTTTCTCGAAAGTAAATTTTCAAATTCTCACAGCATGTGGTCTCTACGGCAGCCGTGAATTCGTGGAAGAAAGCGCGGAATGCTCTTTTTCTGATACGAACCTCACGTGTTTTTCGAGGCGGAATCATAAGTTGGGCATTGAGAGAGGACTAGCATTTCGCACACTTTTGAATTTCTAAAATTCCTGCTCGTTGTTCTGATGTTTATTACACTTTTATTATCTTTAACTCCACTGCCTGACTTTCAGCCCTCTTCACATCCAATTGTGCCGGGTGTCCGCGTGCAAACGAGTGTACTGGAACTTTTTCCTGAGCGCAATATGCCCAGTTTTCCTTCAGGTCATTTCTTTCTGTGGTTCAAAATCTGAATCTTCGTGTGATCTCAACACGTAGACTTAGAATTGATTATTATTTTGGATCGAGCCGTGCCGGTACGCGGACACCCGGTGCTTTTCCTGCTGCAGTTATGCCGGTACACAACGCCGGTACTTCTTTGCTCTGTTGTAGGACCAGTCCTGACGTGACATAAAGCCCAATTTTCAACGAATTTACGTCGCCTTAGCATTACAGCAGGTGAGTAAGTTCTTCTGTCGATTTGGCTACGTTACGTCTCTTTTTTAGTCAAAATATTAAAGTTTGGGTTTTTTATTAAATTTTGAGTATTGAGCCAGAAGACACAATCGTAGTGTAGTTAAATCGACGGAAGAACTTTTGCGTCCTGCTGTATCGCTGTAACGACGGAAATCATTTGAAAATCCGGTTCCCTATCTGCCGCTTCTCTCCACGCAGTCACTGATATAAAGTCGGGGTGCAACACCGAAGCTGCGGGGACGATTTTTTTAACTTTATGCTCTAATTTGAAATCAGGTCCAGAACCACAATTTTCACAACGAAGTATAGATAAAGTGGGCGAGAGGTACAGGTGAAGTGGAAAATTGATTTCCCGCTTCATTTTAATGTTTGTGTTCAAAAACTTCATCATTAAAAACCCAAATGTTTCGAATGTCTTTTGGATTCATTATAAGCTTGAAAACTAATAAGTCTTTTAAAGTGAAGGCATTTTCACGAAAATCCCAGCGATTACATATAAAGGTGATTGAATTTGACTCTTTTGATCAAACTTCATTGTGAATTTCGTTCCCTGCAAAAGCATCGTATTATCAAGCTAGTTTGAGAAACCTGGGAGCATTTCAGGAAATACTTGTGATATTCTCTCCGCTTCACAAATAATTACTTTGGTCTCATAGATTACCGCAAACCTGCAAGTTCTAATTCATTTTTCACACCTATCAACTATAGGAATAGCTATTTGTAATCTGCCATGGAAAATCATTCTCAAATAAGACTAAAATTTCCCTAAAACTGCTTCAAGGATACAGTTTATTTTTCAAAAAACTGTATCAAGGATTCAGCAACTGTAACAACTGTATCAAGGATTCAGCAACTGTAACAACTGTATCAAGGATTCAACAACAGTATCAAGGATACAGCAGCTGTAGCAAGGGTACAGTGCCAAATAACGATGTGGGAAACATTAAAAGCCGGTTTCAAGGAAGCTATGTGGTGGAGAGAAGCGGCACACAAACACGTGCCACAACGGCACAGAGGCAGCACCGTTGCATCACACGCGCAAGCCGCAGCGGGTGGAGGGGGCAGGGACGGGGTGAGGAGCATTGGAGCAGCCCTGGGTGCTGGGGAGTGACCGCAGATAGTGGGGAACATCACAAGTTATGCAAGTAATGAGTACAAGCTAGCGAGTGGTGGTCTCTTGTAATGTGGGCAGGAAGTGAACCGTGCAAATAGTGAATGATGAGTAAAAGCGATGGCGGTGTGAAAATGAATGAGTGAAATTGTGATGATGAAAATGAATGATGAGTTGAAGTGTGTTAATGAAAGTGGTACTGGTGCGTCAGTATGAACAAATGCTGTCATTTTTCAGCCATCTATTTTCGTATCTTTTTCGAATGCGTCTTTTTGATATTTATGACTGTGCTTGGTGCATCAACCGTAACCTGTTAAGAATGAAACATGATGAGTTGTAATAACTATAAATACCTAATCCGAGTTGGAATCTAAAGTATTTTCTTCGCAATTCGTGTAAACTAAATGTATATTTACTTGAAATCTTGTGATGAACCTAATTTTAAAACTTTTGTGGAGCGAAAGATATGAAAGAAATTCATTTTAACAGCACTGACCCCTTTTGTTCTACGTAAATCAAAAACGATTTAAAACCGTAACATGAGAAAAAATGGAAAAAGCTTACAATTGTTTGTTAAATGTTGATTATTTAGGATGTGAATTACGTCGTGACATACTACAGGAAGCCTAATTTTCATCTTGAAATTTGCGGCTGCCTTGCTAGATGTTGCAGCGCAGCATTGGGCTGCGTAGGCCTCCTGTGATTACATGGATATCAACACTGCTAGAAATAACCGACTAATACTCGATCGAAGTGTTAGACGATATAATGAAATAAAATTAATAATATTTCCAGTATAATTGGATTGGCTTGAGCGAATTAACAATATTCAAAGCTTAATTGGTTTTGCTTGAACGAATCCAACAATGTTTCAAGTAGATTTAACTGTCGCCAAATCAACAAAATGAAATCTTCACATTAAATATTTTGTCCTTGTCTTTTGAATTATGAGTGCAGTTCTAACGTTCAAAAAATTGTATCACCTCTTTATCGGTTGGAAAATTATCATTATATTCAATGAAAATTTCACTCCTGTTTGACGAGGATATCTGTCTGTTGTTCTTAGTACACGTAGATTGAGTGCGTCTTTTAATCTGCGCAAGTGGAATGAGAGAGCGTGATTCTTTCTAAATGTGCTTGTGTCTGAATCTGATAGTGTTAAAATGTTCGCATACAGCGCGTGAATATCTTGAAGTCATGAAAATGCCCAGGAAATAAATGTGAGGTGATTGGTGTCGTATGATCGAAAAATAGGAGCTGTGTGCATGATTGTCGCTCACTTACGCTACAGGGTGCCAGAAAGTCACTCCATGGGTTATGTGTGTGTTCTGAGTCAAAAAAATGTCTTGGCCGAATGTCACTGGTTGAGGGAATTAGCTCATGCGGACAGGGTGCCCCATTGATAAGTTCAGTACGTAGTTCACTGGACACTCACTTGACAACGCACAGTTCGTATACGTGTGAGAGCAAAGTAGTCCTCTCTGTCTCTACCAGTAGTTGACACCTTAGATAGGCGAAGCAAGCAAGCAAGCAAGCAGAGAAGCAAAGCAAGTACATACATACATACATAATAGAGCCTGAGAGCACTTATGGTTGGTGTGGGTCGCTGATCTCCGGTCGTTGTGTGTATCCATGTCGTGGGCTGGGTACAGAAGAAGACTTGTGCAGCAAGAGGCCCAGAACCACGATCAATGCCCGCCAGTTGGATAAGCTGAAGGCCGCTTACTCGGGCTGCTCCAAGCCTCCCAGACACGTTCGGGAGCAACTCGCCTCCGAAACAGGACTCGACATGAGGGTGGTCCAAGTGTGGTTTCAGAACAGGTACGTCCGTCCCCTTAGCGCCCCCCCTACAGACTTATAACTACTACTACTTCTACGTGTACTGCTACTGACATCCATGGTCGTCGTGCCTATATATACAAACCCGTTCGTACATCGTACGGCAACGATTGTTCGTGTTATTGTCTTTCAGTCGTCAGGGTACGAGTATTGGAGTTAGGAATCTGTATGTATGTGCGTCATTGCATTCGCTAGTGTTTTATATGAGAGGATCGTATCGTCTTCACATGAGTTGAGGGTAAGAAGGCCAGTGTTCCAGTGGGTTACGTTCACATTTACCAAACATTGAGTCCGGTGGTCGGAGATCTCTAACAGGCTTTGTGCTATGTACGGGCTTTGTACATTGTACGGGCTCTGTACAATGCTCGGAACTGAATATTTCATATTACAATAGCGCTAACTTAGGTCTAAGAACACAGGTAGAGATGAGTTTAAACTTCATTCTAGTTGCAGAGCTTGCTCTGAAGCTTATTCTCGAATGGGGCTTTCTAAAAATACGTACATTTTTTGTACGTTGTGTTTTCAGATCATGTTATTACGCCAATTGGCGTCCCCCCTTTTACTTTTCCCGTTCCCGTTATCCCGTTTACTTTTATACTCTCAGAAGAACTTCAATTTTTAAAAAACGGTTCTAAAAACTAGTAACTTTTTTAAAATCAATCGTGTCCGCTAGCTTACATGAGACTCTCTTTGCCCCTAGTTTTTATTTCCAATTGCATCCATACGCTTTTATTTTGCATTCAACCAGTTTATATTTCCAGTTGAAGACAATCAAAGTTAATATAGATTCATCTCTTGATAAATTGTTTCTTGGGAACTTCTTAATACATGCAATTGAAGAGACCAAAAGTCAGTCGGACCATCTATCAGAACTTTTCGAGTAAGAGTGACTGCACTGTTATGAACACTGCGTGAACGCTGCGAATAGCTTAAAGGTTTGTACATCATGATCGCCACACACGTTAAACGAGCACTAAATCCTGAGAGTGAATTAGAGGTTAGTTATGTAGGTAGAACACAAAGGAGCGAATTAGAGGTTAATTATGCATAGGAAACAGGAAACATGATCCTCGTATGTTAACAGTTAGTGAAAATGCAGTACTGCTGCACACCACAGAATTATTTTTTCGTTAAGTAAGGGGAGTTACAATACATTTGATGAGGTATGGTGTTAGGTATAACATGCTGTAGGGTCTCCCCCCTCCCCCCTTCTATTGGCCATCCTGCAGTGCTGACCCCCTCTTCCCCCCCCCCCAACCCCTCAAAATACCCCCCTCGATTGTGATTCTATTTCTATCCAGTGCCTGGGTGTCATTCAGTTATTTAATGTCTATGCGAATGTGTGTTTGTGTGTATGTACGTTGAGTGTACATTTTTTGCATGATATATACTTATTATATATCTTTTCTCTTATATTATCATTCTCCATATTTTTCAGTGGATTTTCGCTGAATATATCATTCTTGGGCCTTGACTATCCTCGTATTGTATTTCTATGGATTGTTATGGCAAGGTAAGGCGACCTCTGAAATAGATATTTGTAATATTCCTTGAAATAAAATTCACGACCCAGTTTAAAGTTTGTCGTCTTGCAATTTCCGTTCGTTTTGAAATAAGCGATAATATTCAATTCACAATATGTACGAAAGTATCACGAAAGATGTTACTACATGGTGATATATTTAGCTTGAATGAGCGTCCTGTTAATATTACTCAGTTCACTTTTAAAAATAAGATTTCAAATTTCTAGTATGTAACTTTTTGAACTCAAATTTATTGAGATACGAGGATAATCGAGGGACAATTTTGCATGCTTTTTTCCCTTTACATATTCTTATTCAGTCTTCTACGTATTTGTATTTTGCAACAAAAGGCAATTCGCCCTTTTTCTACTTAACATCTAATCGATTATTTTAACCTACTGCCATTTTTAAGGATAAATTAATGATACTCCAATTTACGCAAAGGAGTTGGTGCAATATTATATAGCGTAAGATTAAATATTAACATTAATTAAGGCAATATTCGGGCAAGGAACCATGCGTAGGTTGTACTTGATGATAAAAACCTGCCATTAAATTTGTAATTTTGAGAGCCTTCCAGGTTTGCTTTATTGTGAGCCGTGTTCTATACTTGCGTGTTAAGAAACGGTCATCGAAGGTCGAAAAATTATTGCCCGTGATAAACTAAAGCGATTGCTCCGCTTGAGAGAATAAAAAATGATCTAATGACCAAATTAGAAATTGAGTATACTCAGAACCTACACAGTAGAATGACAAATAGATAAATCTGAAGCTTCTTCTCGATGTTCATATACGACACGAGTGACGTCTTTTGTAAGAAAAGCGGTTGAAAAAGCGGTTACTGTTATTTCAAGATAATATTCTTCTGTCAAAGGTGTGAAATGAATCAGAAGATAGCTGAGTTAATGAATGTTGATCGGACAATGCAAGCTGCTCAATTTCGTTACTAAAATAAAAATTTCGCTTAATTATTATAGGGAAGGATTTTTGGTGGTAGCTTGATTGAGAGAATTTTATGAATCCATCACAGTCTGCCAAGCAAAGGAAGAACAATCTTCATTGTACTATTTGTCGACGAGTTGATCACGTGATTCTAGTTGCAGCGAGAATTGATCACAATTGACGTTCTATAAAGTGACTCAACCTAAGACATCAATTTCTACAATTTATTTGGAAATAACTGACGAATTTAAATCAGAAATTTGACTCGAGTCGTAGATACTAAACAACCATAATTCACTTGAAAATATTTAATTAGTTCAGAGAAATTACTTGATTCGAGGTTAAGATACTGAAAACCACAATTCATCGCAAAATAATAGGCTCGCCAAGATAAGTAACGTGACTCGAGCTGAAGATGCCGGTGATCATTCGAAAACAACAGGCTAGCGCAGATAAGTAATTTGAACGTAACCATAGCAATAACCACAAATTCATTGGAAAATAATAGGCTAGTTCAGATAAGTAACTTGGTTGTCACTAAGCGCGAGCGTTAAATTGACGCGTTTGGTTTTGGTTTGCACAGACGGCGACGGGACAAACAAACGGCCCCGTACAACCATCTCTGCGCGACAGCTGGAGCAGCTCAAGCAGGCCTACAAGGACAGCCCCAAGCCCGCCAGACACGTTAGGGAGCAGCTCTCGCAGACCCTGGGGCTGGACATGCGGGTCGTCCAGGTCTGGTTCCAGAACAGGTGGGTCTATACTGAGCAGCGCCGTTTAGTGCAGTATAGCGCCGTTCATGGTAGTTTAGCGCCGTTCAGGGCAGTTTAGCGCCGTTCAGGGCAGTATAGCGCTGTTCAGAGCAGCTTAGCGCTGTTCAGAGAAGTTTAGCACCGTTCAGAGTAGTTTAGCACCGTTTAGTCTAGTTAAACGCCGTTCAGAGCAGTTTAGCGCCGTTCAGAGCAGCTTAGCGCCGTTCAGAGCAGCTTAGCGCCGTTCAGAGCAGCTTAGCGCTGTTCAGAGAAGTTTAGCACCGTTCAGAGTAGTTTAGCACCGTTCAGTCTAGTTAAGCGCCGTTCAGAGATGTTTAGCGCCGTTCAGTGTCGTTAAGCGCAGTTCAGAGTAGTTTAGAGCCGTTTAATGCAGTTCAGTGCAGCTGAAAAAGACTCAATTAGTCCTTCGGGCATTGTGGATCACAGCACTATCCTGTCGGAAGAACCATCCATCATCACACAAACTAGGGTTCTCTTTCGTGGTATAGATGACCTCTGCAACATGTCAACATAATCCTTCTGTGCTTGAGGTTTTTGCGCAACCTGAAGTTTCATTGCACCTCTAAAAGAAGAGGCATCCTACATAGTAACGGAACCTCCGCCACTGTGCCGCATAGAAAACGGCTTAGAGAGCCACTCTTTGTCAAGCCAGAACATTGTAAGTCAACAGGACCGTCAAAGTTTTTTTTTACTAAAGAACAAAAATCTCTTCCACTTTTCAACATGCCATTCTAGGTGCTTCCTGACCTACTCTAAACGGTCTCCTTTGTGACGTGCAAGAAGCCCTGGATGACGTACTGTATTTTCACTTTGAACCCTTCTACCCTAGGTGTCGCTTAATGGTCATCGGACTGCAATCGGCATGAGTGAGTGCAACCTGTCTAGGAGTTCGTCTTCAACCGATCGTGATAGGCAGCCCTACAGACTTCTTACGCAATCCTGGAGAAATTTTTTCAGTCCGTCTCCAAATTTTGCTGTTCTATTTCTGTCAGGATCTTTCACAAAATAGAAAACAACGATTTTACTGCATTTGGCATCAGATACAATTGCACACAATGACAAACCTTGCTTACGCTGCTCAATAATCTGACTATGTTCAAATGAGGATAGTATGCTGGCCTTGGGCACAATGACATTTCTACATAGTGAGTGACAACCTCTAACTGAGGTGAAATGGATAAATTCTCAACACTTTAACTTTAAAGCGACAGGTTTTTGAATTCTTGATGGCCAGGGGAAGAGAGCTCAGTTACTGAGAGTAGAATTGCCTAATTAACTAGATTAAGCAGAAATTATTCATGTATTTCATCCCTTGTATGTATATGAGAGATCATTAGATATGGCAAAGTTCTTTAGTCTATCCACGGAGTGGTATTATGTAAGTTGTTCAACGGGTCCTAAACTTATGATCAGACGCGTCTATGCATCTGTGAATCGCTGAGCCATTGGAGTGTCATTTAGTGTATCGCAGAATACTATTGCATCACTGCTATGCGACAAAGTTATAATACATGTTCGAGTTCCTATCGTATGGGCCTACATTATAGCAACATCGCACAGTCACGTAACAAATGCACCGTTGCTCGAGCATGAATGATTGTGAACAAATTTATCAGGTAAGTGTAAGTGTGAAATGTATGACGCCCTTGCAGGCGGGCGAAGGAGAACATAACTCATGTATGAGATGTATGACGCCCTTGCAGGCGGGCGAAGGAGAACAT
>JACJUY010003401.1:8042-60040 GCA_014220935.1 Platorchestia sp. MABIK
AATGTCCTCGAAAAATTTCATAAGGGGTACCCCTACGATTTTTTCCAGAAAACTAATTCCATTAGATAGTCGAAAAACCTTTTCAATCCTGTTCTAACGAACTTATTCTGATTATTTATTGCGAGAAATGAACTCTATTTGTAATATAAAGTGATAAAACTCAAGTTTTTGGTGCAAAATGTCTATGAAAAATTTCATAGGAGGGTACCCTTACGATTTTTTCCAGAAAACTAATTCCATTATATGGTCGAAAAACCTTTTCAATCCTGTTCTAACGAACTTATTTTGATTATTCAATGCGAGAAATGTACTCTATTTGTAATGTAAAGTGATGAAACGAAGGTTTTTGGTGCAAAATATCCATGAAAAATTTTCTAAGGGGGTCCCTTACGATTTTTTCCAGAAAACTAAATCCATTATATACTCGAAAACCTTTTCAATCCTGTTCTAACGAAATTATTTTGATTATTTAATGCGAGAAATGTGCTCCATTTGTAATATAAAGTGATGAAACTAAAGTTTTTGGTGCAAAATATCCATGAAAAATTCTCTAAGGGGGTCCCCTTACGATTTTTACCAGACAACTAAATTCGTGATATAGTCGAAAAACCTTTTCAATCCTGTTCTAACGAACTTATTTTGATTATTTGATGCGAGAAATGTACTCTATTTGTAATATAAAGTGATGAAACTCAAGTTTTTAGTGCAAAATGTCCATGAAAAATTTCATAAGGGGGTTCCCTTACGATTTTTTCCAGAAAATCAAATTCGTGATATAGTCGAAAAACCTTTTCAATGCTGTTCTAACGAACTCATTTTTATTATTTAATGCGAGAAATGTACTTTATTTGTAATGTAAAGTGATGAAACTCCAGTTTTTTGTGTTAAATGTCTTCGAAAAATTTCATAAGGGGGTACCCTTACGATTTTTTCCAGAGAACTAAATTCGTTATGTTATCGAAAAACCTTTTCAATTCTGTTCTAACGAACTAATTTTGATTATTACCTGCGAGAAATGTACACTATTTGTAATTTAAAGTGATAAAACTCAAGTTTTATGTGCAAAATATCTCTGGAAAATTTCATAAGGGGGTACCCTTACGATTTTTTCCAGAAAACTAAATGCGTTATATAGTCGAAAAACCTTTTCAATGCAGTTCTAACGAACTTATTTTGATTATTTAATGCGAGAAATGTACTCTATTTGTGGTATAAAGTGATAAAACTCAAGTTTTTGGTGCAAAATATCCATGAAAAATTTCGTATGGGGGTACCATTACGATTTTTTCCAGAAAACTAAATTCGTGTTATAGTCGAAAAACCTATTCAATGCTGATCTAACGAACTTATTTTGATTATTTAATGCGAGAAATGAACTTCATTTGTACTGTAATGTGATGAAACTGAAGTTTTTGGTGTAAAATATCCATGAAAAATTTCATCAGGGGGTACCCTTACGATTTTTTCCAGAAAATCAAATTCGTGTTATAGTCGAAAAACCTTTTCAATCCTGTTCTAACGAACTTATTTTGATTATTCAATGCGAGAAATGTACTCTATTTGTAATATAAAGTGATAAAACTCAAGTTTTTAGTGCAAAATATCCATGAAAAATTTCAGAAGGGGATACCCTTACGATTTTTTCCAGAAAACTAACTTCGTGATGTGGTCGATAAACCTTATCAATCCTGTTGTAACGAACTTATTTTGAATATTTAATGCGAGAAATGAACTCTATTTGTAATGTAAAGTGATAAAACTCAAGGTTTAGGTGCAAAACATTCATGAAAAATTTCGTAAGGGGTACCCTCACGATTTTTTCCACAAAACTAAATTCGTGATATAGTCGAAAAACCTTTTCAATCCTGTGCTAACGAACTTATTTTGATTATTTAATGCGAGAAATGTACTCTCTTTATAATATAAAGTGATAAAACTCAAGTTTTTGGTGCAAAACATATATGAAAAATTTTACAAGGGGGTACCCTTACGAATTTTTTCCAGAAAACTAAATTCGTGAGGAGGTTAAAAAATTTTGAAAAGTATCCTTGAAAAAGCGGTAAGCAAAAAATGTGAGGTACTTGGGTAGAATTATTCTGTGTTCAAGTATTGTTCCTTCAACTTCAGGAAAAGATGCATGGCACGGTGTTCAGTATTAGTATATTATTACTTTCATGTCGGTAGCATAGTGTGATCTATGGTATCATGGTACGCATGGTGTGCTCATTGGTATCATGGTAAGCACCGAAGGCTCCATGCATTTCATGTCGGTAGCATGGTACGGTATTATACGACTGTTTTTCATTTAATTCCCTATTCTTACATACGTCCCTAACCGTGAAGTGTAAAGCTTTTTCTATTTTTCCCTCAATTTTCATAAGTTCCCATCCTGTTAGAAATCCCGACAAGTTGGACCGACACCTAGATTACAAATTAATAGCTTGCGTTATTTGATTTTTGTGATGGTAAATTTGCACAGTCATCACGCGTAACGATGGGTGGGATTTCGTCCTAATGGTTTATTAATGTGTTCGGAATAACATCGAGAATTTGAATGGTCCGGTGGGAGTTAGATCAAATGAGAAACACAGCTATTGGAATGATATGGTCAGGCATTGTATTTTAATTGCACGGCTTGAAGTTTTTACTCTGTAAATACGATGGATAAAATTCGATCTCCAATTTTTCGCCGTCTACTAGTTTGGTCTCGGCACCAAGCTGCATCACTAAGTAGGTGATGAACTTGTAGGTAGGACTCTTTTGTCATCGCTTGTCGTTTTAGATCTCCCTCAGGGGGACACAACTATTGTATCTATGGGAATAAGCTCTCCCAGGAGGAAACTGTGAAGTCCTTAGCTGAGAGTTAGGTAAATCTTCTTTTTGTTGAAATAATTTTGATTTTGTTCTGTTAAAGACTATCTTTTTTCGGTGCATTGCAGTCCCGTTTTTCAGCACCTCTGATTTTCCTCTTCAACTTTTAACTTGTTTCATAACCTTCCTTCTTATCCTACTGTTTCTATGCGCACAAGATCCTTTGTGGGAACTCCCTTTGTGCATAGATTCCATGTTCCCTTAACTCCGTACTAAATGATGCCTTCATCCTTCCTTTCTTTGAACATCTTTGTCGAGGTAAGGGAGGCTAAAACTTTCTTATAATCAATCAATGCGTTCACGTGAATATGAAAACAGCAGGAAAGCCAAAAATCGTAATGGAAAATATATCAAAGCCGCATTCTTTTCAGTTGACGCTGATAGATTCTTGAAAACTTACTACAGTACAACCGTGTCGCAGGTAACGTTGATACGCTAGCTCGAGAACACTGACGTCAATTAGTGATGATAAAAATAATGGTGCGACTTCACGGGTGCCGCCTCTGTTCTCACGTCGCTCGATGTGTGACCGCGCTGCAGGCTCTGGTGCAGCGTCCTGCCCTCTCTCTCGCACTCAATTTTATTATGGTACTTTACAAATTCCTATTGTTTCATGATTGCTTGGTGAAATTTAACGTGGTGTCTCATCCCGCCATCTCCCTCACGCACTCACGTTGTTAATGGTACTTCGCAAATTTCTATTGTTTCAGAATTGTTTAGCGAAATTTAAATAACCTGTTCGCTCGTTGTTAAGCAGTCCTGTTTTTCAGCACCTGATACTTCATTCTTCAACTTTTATCTTGTTTCATATACTTACTTCTCGACTTGCGGTTTCTGTACACCTTGTTTGTAGATTCTACGTTCTCTGAAATCCATACTAAATGGTGTCTTCCAGCTTCCTCTCTTTGGAACACCTTTGTTGTGGTTAGGGAGGCTTAAACTAACTTCTAATTTAATCTTACACGTTCTGTAGAAGGCCGGCCTCATACATGAGGCAGGTGTAGTTGTAATTTCATTGGCGAAGGCTTGGTTTCATTTATATGCTCAATGCAATCGTTGAAACGCATGCAGAACTGCTACTACCTGCACTCCCTCAACTCGATATATCGCAGTGATAAATGCAAGTCGTTGGGCTTCTAAAAAAGATTAGCATCAAAAATTAATTTTTATTTCCTTATTGTACAACAAATGCATTGTGATACAATACTTGAATGCCTGATTTTAAAATAAATAAACAAACTGAATTTAAGTGCTACGGAAGTATATCTTGTTTTTTGATAAACTAAATCTGAGTGCTATGGAAATGCCTGAGATTTGAGGGCTGCTGCTGTTTTTTCTATTTTAGACACAGTGTGTATCCTTGAATTGTGATAATGTCGCGAGGGATCTTAAATTAATTTGATGCACAATACATGAATACTCCTGCACATTCTTTTCGTCTGAAATGAGGAATTGAATGCTTTACGGTACACCTCATCAAAGAGTTATCCTTATCTATCATTTTTTTTACTGCTCTCGAAACTTCCCTGACTCATACTTATTAGACGATTGCTCGACCCGCTATACGACCCAAGAGAATGAGCGTGAGGGTCACAACTGATAGGTCGGGCTGTATCAGGGATACCTGGCGAGACGATTGATTGACTCGCTATACGATCCAAGAGAAAAAGCGTGAGGGTCTGGCTGTATCAGGGATACCCGGCAAGTCTGCCTGAGTGTTCGCCTCTCAGGTGTCATGACCTGCGCTGCGACCGCCGGGAGCGGAGCCGGAAACGCGGCGCACAGAGAAGTGGTTCTTGTCATGTATGCCTTGAGGCCAGCGTCTGATTTTCCTTACTGGGAACGAGAGCTGCGCTGTTCAAAATGCAGGCCAGTGAGAGCCCTGTGGGCGGGAATCGTCACATAAAGTATTAAATTGAGGATTCAGTTTCATAATTATGCATATTGCTGAGCATGTTCTGTATATGTATTAACAGCGTGACTTTTGTTGATGACTATTGTGTTCAGAAGAGTTGCTCTTATCGGTGTGTCTCTCAGCCGTAGAACTCATTCACGTACGAGTCTGAAAAGCCAAAAGAGTCAGTTTTCAAACAAAGTATTCCGTCAAGGGCTCGGTGTTCTACGACAAATCATGCACTAAGTAAAATAGTCGATAAAGGCCCAAAGCCCACGAGACTATTATAGCAAAATAACTATCCGAAAGATTTTGGATGCGAGTCTCCTTTTTGGTTCGCTGTGTGCGTCGCTGATGCGGCACGGACATCTTACAGAGAAATTTCTCGCTGGACAGACACGTGGGAGCCGCCGTGAGAATTTTTCCGCAATTACATGGTTCGGGACTTCTGTGAGACCAAACTGCTGCGTGTCCAGAGACATTTTCGTGATGAACATCATCAGCTTCATATCGAGCGTCTTTTACACGCTAAAAAATGGGGGAAAATTTTAATTTTGTAAGATTAATGTTAAATTAGATGAAGACGGATAAAGCTCACCGAGACGGGACTCGATTTCTTGCCATGTTCGCTGTAGCTTAGCCTCGTCAATTGTGGCAAAGGCTAACGCTGTCACTGTCTCCATAAATTTCTGGTGCCATACACGATGTGACGAACGTGATGGTGGATCTCTTCCATACTTAGTTCTGTAGCTTCGCTGAGTCTGCCTGTCCGATTTTGTTTCAATAAACCACGAGACACATTGCGCCTTCTCTTGAGGGTTCCCATTTTTAAGGGATCCATTCAACAGCACCTGTTTCACAAACAGGATCCCTGAAATACAATTGGAAAATGTGATTAAAAACTTTAATGAACACTGGATACAATAGAACAAATCTGAGTGAAATATCTTATCAATTGCTTTGCAATAAATTTTTGAAATGGTAAAGAGACTTTATGGACACCTGGTACAATTTAGAAGACGCATGAAACTAAATCGCCAACGTAGGAGAGTCTTTTAATAGTCAGGAATCAGAGTGCATTCGTCTTCATTGTCTTGGATCTTGCATTGCGATGGGCTACAACGCCGTCATTTTGCACTAGCCTGACTTGGGTTACATAAGTACACTTCTTTCCGAAGTGCGCACATGGTAGGATGAATGTTACGGTTGAAGCATTGAAATTATTCATGTTCATACTTTTTCGTTCTATGATTTTCATAACTCACCAAAACTTTCTAGTGTTGTAATTCTTGCAAATTTAATTAAAAAAATAATTTGGTGCTTTATGATTTTCATGGACTGACGTCTGAACGGTCTGCACGTAGAACGTAAGAGAGGAGCGGCTTTTCCTGCAATAAATTTTCCTGCAACAATTGCCTATAAATCACCCCCTCAGCACTGGTGCAGGTAATTTGAATGGGGATCATTTACATGAGAATGCCCAGTCAAAATAAGAGATGCAGCTTTGCAGCGGGCGTGTCCTTGAGCAGGCGAATACATATTTTTATTGAGAAGTCTGTCAGTTTGATCGAATGTAATTCCCTCAGAGGGATTTATTTATTATATCTATGGGAGTTAGCGCACGCACTTGGAAAATGTGAGGTCCCGAGTAGAGTTGAGTAGGTCATTTTTTTTGTTTGAGTAGAATAGTTTTTTTATTGAAGACAATCTTTTATCGATTCACTGCCGTAATGTTATTCATTACCTATTACTGTCTTCTTCAACTTTTATCGTTTCATAAGCTTCTTTCTTAACTTACTCTTTCTATGCGTTGGAGTCTTGTACAGGAATACATTTTATATGTTCATAAATTACCCGTTCCCTTAACTTCAAACTAAATGTTACCTTCATCCTTCATCAATTTGGGACAACTTAGTCGTGATTTGGGAGGTCTAAACTAATTTATCTAATGTAATCTGATGGCAGATTGTCGGCATTTTTCAAGTTCAATAACATAAGTTCGAAATGCATTTTGAATTAACGAGTTGTGATTCAAATTTACGACTCCAGTTATTTTCAATTCAGGAAGGCATTGAGGCTAAAATTTTACAAATACAAATATTTATATGAAATACCTTCAGTCCATTTGAAAACAAAAACGCTGTTGTTGGAGTAATTCCAATACTTGGCTCATTAAAATAAACCAAACGAAGTTTCTCACCTTTATCCGACGAGTCTAGTATATATCAACTCATGCCTTAAATTTATCATCGGCTTATTTATTTTATTAACCAGTTTCAATGATACCTCATGAATCTTCTGAAAACTGTCAGTTAATTTCTTGTTTCACCAATTTTATATTAAATGATTTTAAGTTACTTTCTTGTTTCACCAATTTTTATATTAAGTGATTCTAATCTGCGTTCTGATCATTCCATCGATAAGTTCCACATTCTGATCATGCTTTCTATCGACACCGGAAGTTGCTCCACAGATTGCGCTCGTGGACAACCTATCTATTGAATGTTCTCTTTGTTCTGGACTTCCGCCAGGTAGTATTGCAAAGACAATTGTGTGTGCCTTTGTCTTTCCAGAGGTCCTGAATAGCTGTGCGAAATACAATAAGGTGTTATCATACGTGGGAAGTTGACACCCTGTATGGAATGCAGAGCAATTAGATTAACAGTGAAGCTGTTGTTTCAAGACCATGTAACCGATGATGTATATATACAACAAGCATGCATAAGAATGCATACAGAAGTATGTGAAACAGAACTTCAATACCACGTCAGCATACTATGAGATATTTTTATGCAAATTTACAGGTGCAACATTTAACTCACGCTTGTTTTCATGTGCAGTGGGCGGAAGTGGATGGCGTCACGAAGTTACCGGGCGATGTCGCTCATCCAGGCCGAGATGAAATGATGCGAGCGTCCCCGGAAGCGACCGCTTTCCATTGGGCTGGAACTGCCAGACTGGAGCGTCTCGTGTACTTGCGGCCGGACTCTTCCTGTGATCACCGGTTATTGGACTCCTCAATTGGGTCTTTTCCTTGCCACAGTGCACATCATTCAGAAGCAAGGAGTTCTCGGTGGTGTTGCTTGCTCAGAGTGCTTCAGATATGCTTGTTCATGCTTTTTATTTATTGTGTATACGTTATTCTCTCCATTCGAGACGGCCCACGCTTGTCTAAACTTGACCCTCAAAAGCCGTTCAGTGCAAGGAAGCCACTCGAAAGTGATGTAGATTATGACCTGAAGTACATTTATTACAATGCTAGTGAAAATGTCTCAAAATTATCTAATGATTCTTCTTTAAGTGCAGTGAGAGCTAGAGTATTATACGCTCCTTTGTTGTTATGCGTAGGCTCTCCTGTTGATATAATTATTTTAGTTCACACGAGTCCGTCTAATGTAATTCAAAGGAACTGTATTCGACAAACGTGGGGAGGAGTGAGAGCATTGCCAGATGGACGGTCCATTTCGCTGTTATTCGTCATGGGTCGTCCTTTGCAAGTGGAGAGTTCATCCCTCCAAAGGCCAAATGATGGAGCATTGGAGGAACTGGTCCGCAGTGAGGCTGGTCGACATCAAGACATTCTCATCGGCAACTTCCACGACACTTACCGCAACCTCAGCATCAAGCATGAGCTGGGCTTGAGGTGGTGCAGTCAAAACTGTCCCAGGTCGTCATTGATATTAAAAGCGGATGACGATGCGTTCATTAATGTATTCGGTCTCTTCAGTTTTTTATCGAGGACTTTGGAAACTTTTACACCATTGAAGACGTTAGCTTGCGATGTAATACCAGAGGGAACAGAGCCGAAGCGTTCGGGTAAATGGGCGGTAGATGAGGACCTGTACCCGAAGGCTCATTACCCTCGTTACTGCAGTGGGCTGGCCTACGTAATGAGCATGGACCTGGCCAAGGCTGTTGTAGAAAAATCCAATTCGGAGCCTTGGCTTTGGGTGGACGATGTGTGGATAACAGGTCTGCTGACGAGGCACTTAGATGTCCACTACATTCTTCTCAACGCCCGTTATTGCTACGATTTCGACCGCCTGGAATCTTGGCTCGCGAAAGACAACGC
This sequence comes from Platorchestia sp. MABIK, assembly GCA_014220935.1. Classification (NCBI taxonomy): domain Eukaryota; kingdom Metazoa; phylum Arthropoda; class Malacostraca; order Amphipoda; family Talitridae; genus Platorchestia; species Platorchestia sp. MABIK. The sequence goes on from JACJUY010003401.1 coordinate 16,880, forward strand.
GTCTTCAGCGTCGCCGTGCACAGTAGCGCACTTAGATGCTGGCGTGGCCGCGTACGCTAATACTTTGAGTAAGCTCTGGCGTCACGTCTTGCCCAAAAGATGATAAAGGCTCGTGAACGAGTAGATGATATTAACTTAATTTTTCGAATTTTTAATTCACTTGGTCTCGCATTTTTACTTAAAAATATTTTTACTTAAAATATTTACAAATATTAAAAATATTTGTAATATTATAAATATTACATCTTGACACTTATGCTTATGTATGTACTATTTAATTTAAGATTTCCTTCTGTAACACGGTGTACATTGTGATGGATGGACTTCTTACCAATGATAATCAAAGAAGACTTTGTGTTTTGTAGCCTATTGCACGTCGAGAAACGCAGTCAGAGTTGTAACTCAATTTGTAACTTTGAAACCTAACGCTAAGTTAATATACTAAGTACTGACAACGCTACGCTTGTACCTAACACTAGTGTTTAAGGAAGATTTCTTTGTTGATTGTAATATAATGTTAGGGATCTTAACGAGGCTTTAAAGTAAGTAACCAGCGGCTTACTGGTGAATGAGCTTCAGTTTACGTTTCTTTCCGTCAAATCACATGTAAAATGTGAGCAATGATAACAGTGACTTGGTTTAGAATAATGACAACTTCATTCACTATTGACCGGGCATAAGCCCGTTCACGCAAGGTTTTTGACTGCGCTCCAACGTTACCGCTTATTTTGAGTCGTTTTACTTCGTTACTCGAGCGTAACTCCAACTGGGAAAAGGAATGAGTGGAATTCGTGAGCTAGCTCTTAAAAAACTGCCGTTTTCAAAGCATAGGGGCGAGCAGATTTTTCTTGCAATTGTAATTGGTTGTGAAAGAAACGAGTCATTTATTTTTCAATTTGATTCATTCTAACACTGACGTTGAAGAAGTTACCTTTTTACTAAATAATTTAAAAAATCATACAGTTTTAGGACCGAGAATAATTTGCCGAAGCAACGGCCAGGCTTAAAATAACCTACAATGTTCATGAATATCTCCTTGAAATTTCAGTAACACAAGGAAACAAAGTGAACGCTACGACTAGTCTATAGTTATGCGCGCGGTGGCGGAAGGCGACAATCCGTCTACAGGAAGTAGCGGCTTGGTAGCATGCAATAAACTTGGTTGTGAAGCACCCACCCTGCAGCACCTCCTGTGGTTACATGCAGTCTCCGCAGGTAAGATAAAAAGGAAGACCAACGTAGCTAAGAATATCACGATAGATACAAACGTTTTGGCTCCGCAGGTGCTACTACGGCTGGCTCGGGAGACTCTGTGGCTTCGGTCTGCTGCGTGACAAAAAGAGGTGGTTTCAGATTATATTCATGAACGGTAATTCGTGATGTTTATGACAAACGTGATATTATGTGGTGTATATCTGTCGAAGTCTTGTACTGGGGAGCTTAGGTGTAGCTTTATGGTGAGACTTACTCTCTTTAGCTGGACTTTCAAGTTTAGGGCTGGTGTTCTGATGCTTGTTATATCAAAGAATTTCAAGTTTCGTATGTTTGCTGCAAAGCAAGCCCGGAGATTTCAACTGTACACATATGTCAGATGCTGTGGACGTGAATAGAACTTGTGTTGAAATAACTGAGCCATATGGGCTTTTTTTGTAGTATGGGCTTTTTCTGTTGTGATAAAGGAAGGCTAAAACTTTCTTATAATCAATCAATCATTTGCCCTGAAAGTCTGTTTGACAGACTTCCACGATGTTCAATAACACATTGTCTGCGATACGACCCCTCGATGGGTTATTTGGAAAATTCTAACGATCTTTTTTTAAATTAATGTCCCTTAATAGACGCTGTTAATGTTTGGCATTTATGAATTTGCTAGTCACATGATTTCAAATTTGAGTTGAATATTAAACTTCAGTTTAACATTATGAATGTTGTCCAAATGTCCAGATGGAAGTAATCGGCCTAGATTGAGTAGTTTGAGTCAATAATACACACAATAACAAAGGTTAAAAAAATTCTAAGTGTGTTAATACTTATTTTAAAGGATATTTTAATGATTAGATTGCATCTAATACAATAACATAGAAAAAACTTGGCTAGTTCTTTTAACTCACAATATTTAGACATTGAGTTTTAGTCTGCAATAGTCCCATAAACTGCGGCAAATTTCTGATTCTGGGAGAAAGAAATTTTTAAAAATCCTAATACTTTTTACGTATACATTACATTCAACTTTCAGTAAATCATCCCACTTCACAATTTTTTTTACCACCTAGTCGGGTAAAGTAGACCTCTGAGGAAAAGTTTACAACTTTTTACTCCCTTTTCAACTATTTTTCAAATTTTGCAACTTTTTGTCACTTTTTGTTCCTTCACTACCTAGTAGACACCCTGTCTTCCTTTGCTGGTTCGGTTTGATGGAAAACACGTGGGCTTAGACGGAAGAGTTTATCATGCGACGAGTGCTTGCTTTGGTTGCTGCTGAAGTAGAAACTTCAGGTCGAGCTCACTATGTCGAATTATGCAGGATTCCGAGTATGTAGTATCTATAAATCAGAGTAGTCATTCAGTAACTGTTCTGAATAGGTTATTTCCCATAGCATGTTTCGTACTCCTTTAAATTTATAGTAACCACTGTCTCCCAAGCCCTGGATAGAGAACACTTGTAATATTCAAAGTCATCTGCAGTAAATAATAGTCCATTTTACTATAAGTTTTTCATATCCTTACAGGTGATGCATCGGCTACGCTAAGCAAAACTTAATTCACCTCGTTAAGTAGTATTATGTACACAGGATTTATGAACTATTTCGGCCCATATAAGATGATCATCACAGGGGTGGTATACGAGAGCAGTCTTCTACCGTCAACGATGGCACATACCACAACTGCTTGTAAATGAAGATATTACAGCATCTCTATTTATTAGTTAGTTTAAGCCCCCCCTATCCGCAACAAATGCGATCGAAAAAGATGGAAGGCATCATTTAGTATGGAGTTAAGGGAACGCGGCATCTATGCAGAAAGGGCATAGAAACAGTAAGTTGAGAAAGAAGTTCATGAAACAAGATAAAAGTTGAAGGAGAAATTCGTAGGTGCTAAAAAATAGAACAGCAGTGAACCGAAAAAAAGTTGGTCCTTAACAGAAAAAAAATCATTTTATTTCAACAAATAGAAGGCCTACCTAACTCTCAGCTCGGGCCCTCACATTTTCCCCGTGGGAGCGCCAATTCCCATAGATACAATAGTTGTATCCCCCTGAGGGGAGACGAAATGAAAATCTGAAAAGACTACCATGACACTGGCGTTCGTGTTGACCGAAAAACAAGCTTCAGAACAACAACTGGCTTCAGGATAACAACACATTTCAGAATAACAACACGTTTCAGAATAATAACACGTTTCAGAATAACAACACGTTTCAGAATAACAACACGTTTCAGAATAACAACACGTTTCAGAATAACAACGTTTCAGAATAATAGCAAGCTTCAGAAAAATTTCATAAAACGAAAGTCATGCCAGATTGAGTGATGTAAACTTTCGAGCAATAGGACTTATTTGGAAATTTTTAGTACGACAAATTTTTATTAGTTTTGACCCTCCGGCGTACTTTATAGAGCAGAGAGAACCAATTAGCAGAGAGAACCAATTGGAACCAAACTGCTTCGAAGTAAAACTCAAAATTCAAAAACAAACAATGGTCAACATTTAAGAAAAAAATTCAGAGAATAAAGATTAGATTGGATGTTAGTTTTAGACTTCCTCACCGCAACAAAAGCATTCCAAAGAGAGGACGGCACCATTTAGCATGGCGTTAAGAGCACGCAGAATCTATGCACAAGGTGTGTTCCCCCGCAAGATACCCAACGCATAGAAGCAGCAAGTTCAGAAAGAACGTTATGATGCAAGATAAAAGTTAAACAGGATTAGAGGTGCTGAGAAACAAGACATCAGTGAACTAAAAAAAGATGGCCCTTTACAAAATAAAAACTTTCATTTCAACAATAAATAGGCCTACCTTACTCTCAGCTCGGGACCTCATATTTTCCCCTGGGAGTTCTAAATATCATAGCTACAATAGTTGTATCCTCCTAAGTTGGGAGACCGAATGAAAATAAGTACCCTAACTTGAGCTCAGTCAAAAGAAAGGATCATTATCGATTTTAACAGCATTCTTCATGCTAGTTCGAATGAGTTCAGAAACTGTAGCAATGCATGCCAGCCCGCCGACGCACTCTCGAATGATGCGATAATTGAGGAATATCGGAAAAGTCACACTCACGTAGTGAGTCACGTTTAGAAAATATCACGCTCAGCAACACGTCACGCGGCAGCAACACGTCACGCTGCAGCAACACGTCACGCTGCAGCAACACGTCACGCTGCAGCAACACGTCACGCTGCAGCAACACGTCACGCTGCAGCAACACGTCACGCTACAGCAACGCATCACGCTGCAGCAACGCATCACGCTGCAGCAACACGTCACGCTGCAGCAACACGTCACGCTGCAGCAACACGTCACGCTGCAGCAACACGTCACGCTGCAGCAACACGTCACGCTGCAGCAACACGTCACGCTGCAGCAACACGTCACGCTGCAGCAACATGTCACGCTACAGCAACGCATTTCGCTGCTGCAACATGTCACGCTGCAGCGACACGTCACGCCGCAGCAACGCTGCAGCAACACGTCACGCTACAGCAACGCATCACGCTGCAGCAACACTCAATTCTCATATATACTCAATTGAAACTAAATGAAGGCACTTTCCAGTCGATGTTGGTTATTTTCAACGTTGCTAACTACAATTGAATTTAAATTTGAGATGAAAATTGAAGTTCAGTTTTACCTGACGCAGTCAAAGAGTTAAATAAAGGTGTTTTCCATCTCCTTAGGACTCACTAAAAATAAATATACTAAATAAATATATGAAATAAATACACAAAATAAATACACTAAATTAATGTAGGAATAAATATAGGAAATAAATATACGAAGAAATATCTCCACATTTACAAACACGTTACCCAACTGAGAGCAAAAGAGAAAGAAACATCACCTCAATTTTTAATTTCCATTTACGAATTTTTTCTCATTGCCTCGTGACAAAGGAAGGCGGCAACCGAAGTTGAGGAACTCTCGATATTTAGTCATATTTGGGTTTAGCTGTGAAGAAAATAGAGGTATAGGTATCATTTTACACCTCAAAAATACAAAAATACTTGTTATTGTTGCTGTTACTCATCATAGCTCACATATTCCCCGAGTAGCAGGCGTGGCCAAATCACCGGCGGCTTTGTGTCTGTTTGCAATCTTCAGCATCGATTTTAACGCATTGTACTGAAAAATGAGTTTCATAGCGATTAAAACTTGGTGTTTTTGCTTTATATGTTCTAGAACATACACGTTGTGGCATTTTCTAAGATTTTTGTATTAAATAAAAGAATTTAAATAAAAATACAATAAACAAACTATAAATTTCTGTTTGCTGAGTAATTTTTCCTTTTACCGCCCGCATATCGAGAATATCAATTAATATGTTTTTCGCCACTTAATTATTCTTTATGTTTGAATCGTGTAGAGACCAAGCTTCATTAACGCCAGTTGGCTTTATTTGCTCAAGCTAACTTCGTGAGCCGCGGGTTTGGTTAAGGATTTTTCCATTACGCTGCGTGGATATAACCCATCGTTTGAAACGTTTTAGGGAGAAAATTATGGTTATTAATTTGAGAGAAAAATACAATTCTCAAGCTTTATGGTCATTGGCACGTAATGTTTTTCCTAATCACTCAATACCTAACAGGTAGAGTAAATGAATTTTTGGAGATGAAATCTGAATTTAGGAAGCAATTTTCGATAAATTTCTTGCACTAAAGAACTCAGGGATTGAATTGATAATTCCCTTTAAACGTGAACCAAAGAAAAAATTGAAGTAAATTTACATGAACCTTTTGCGAGCTTGCCAAACTTCTGCTAACAGAATTCTAGATACTTCCAATTTATTAACTTTTAGCACATCAGTAGTTGGAAATTGATGCAATGTAAAAACAATCAATTAATTATCCGCTATTTCCTGTAAAAATTTGAATAAATTGAGCGACGTCATGAGGAAATCATTTCGTCATTACAATTCACGTCTGCTCGCACGCTAAAATTCAGGTACACACACTCATGCAGAAATGATCGAGGAAGGCTCACTCGAGAAGTTATGTGTAGTTCAGCATTCCACGTAGGGTTAATTTCTGTAAATTTGAAAAACGTGCGACACGCCACACACAGACCTAGTGGAAGTTCGGATAATTTGCGCGGTCGTGACTGCATCGTTAGCGCGGCGACTGCAGCTTTTGTGATGCGATCCCACGGCGTTGTGGCTGCAGGAACCCTTTATTTGACGCCGGCCGTCGACCGAGACTTATTTGGTCAATTCAAGAAAAGAGGAAGCATTGTCCTTCAACTTGCGCGACGAACTTGGAGCGTGTTTGACGTCGCGAGATAGGGTTTAACAAAGCCCAGTAGAACAGATGAAAATGTGTGTGCAGTGTCATAGAAATCCTCCGTTTGTATTACAGAGAAAATGTTCAAGTAATTTAATCTCATAGCGCTTCTATGAGCTGCGAAAGGAAACCATGAATGAGCGCGCCTGTGCTCTTTAAATGTACAGTATGTATAGCATACAAAAAGTATATAGTATATAAAAATAACAAAGCAAATAAGTAATTTTCTTGTCAGACATCGCTACTTTTCACCAAAATTGTTAGTAAATGTAGTATCATGCGCACAAATTTTGAACTAAGGCACTTTTGCTCAAGACGTGAAGCCCAACGATATTTAGAAAGTGTGCAGATCGAAACTTCTTACATCGTTTCAGAATAATGCATTTACAGAAATTTTTTTTAGCGACAATTTATCTTTGACAGCTTGTGCTGATAGAATCGGTCCTCGGGAATATGCCTAGAAGCACACCATTGTTCCTTGCAGATATGACACGATCGTAATTTTCCACTGGTAATTTAATCGTCTAATTCACGAGACACATTTTCTAGCCAAGGTAAAGAAATGACTGGATAAAGGCATCCAGTCATTCCCCTGTACACAGGAAATATCTGAGGATGAGAACCGCTGGAACACAAAATTCGAGTAGCAAAATGACCACTTCGAATCTCACAGTTGACTTGCCAAATACTTCTATATTAAACAAAAAAAAAACCTTCTACCACAAATTTTCCGTATTATCTGACTTTACACGTTCACTACGTGTCTACGGTTGTTAACGGTTGGTTTGGTTAGGTTGTGAGCAGCAGAATTGGGAAATGGACTTTACTCTCAAATGCATTTTATCATTCCTAAGACATTTGAAAAATATAATTGCACGATTACGTTTCACTTCGGATAACAGATATTTTTTAAAGAGGTCGCGTAACAGATGAAATATCATTCATTTATACCGGTACATGAATGAGCAATTTACCCATTGGATGGTCCAATACGCGGGGAACGTGTAAAACATCCTTCCGCTGCTACTCATGTTGTAGCGCACTCACATCGAAGGTATGAAAACTGAAAAGAATTGAAGCGGCCACAAAATATAGAAGCCTCGAAGGCCTTTGCGTGGATTAGGTAACCTATGGACTTACAAGAGCCAAGCGATCTCACGACAGAGAGAATGCGCTTGTTTCTCCTTCGGCACTTACGTACAGCAATATTTGTCCCAAAGTAAGGCAAACTTGAATGCAAACGAGACGAGCCATAATTCAAGATCTTATGTTGGATAACGTAGGAATGATTTTGCTTTGAGAGACAAAGAAACATGCAGAAAACGGCACAATTTTCAGCACATCCTTTCAAAAATATATGTCAAGTTTTTGGAACGCAAATTAAGAGGAAAAAATTCAAATAATTTGAAATTCTGTCTTATATATACACCAATGAACCGAAAAATAGATAATAAATTGAAAAGGAATCAAACGAATCAGACACAAATGAAAACATGAAAATTACAATGACAAAATTATGAGCACGAACTGTTCAATAGTAATTTGCACAAGCCTTTAAGAACCAGCACTTGTATTAAAATAAAACATATATTTTAATTGATATATGATATCATGTTAATGGATGCCTCATCCGTTGAACTTTATCATTTTCCCAGACAGAAATTTTCCAGTTGCTTGAGATTTAAAGGTTTTCTCATTACATTTAATTTTAATGGGTCAATATTGAATTTAACTCGTCAACGATTTTGAAAATTTCATTTAGATATATATGTAATTGGAGACATTTTAAGAGGTTTTGCGCGAATGACATTTTGCTTGCAAATTCTTACTTTTCGAGATATTCAACTTTGAAGTTATAGGAACGTCTTATATAAAATTGAACAAACAGACTCGTAAATAAGCTGAACTACGGTATTGACGCAACGATGGGTGTGTTTAGGTTAGGCAAAGTTAGGTTAGGTAAATAGACTAACGGCAAATGTTTACGACAGGACACGAATCGCGAGTGACGTCATGGCTGCCCCGATGTGTACTTATCTTTGGCGTTATCGAATTATTTTAGAACAATCGGTGAATTTACAGAAAAGAATGATGAAGCAATTGCATTTCCAGGTTAGTACAATTGTTTAAATAAGATAATCTAAGCTAACCCACACAACCTAACGAAACATAACGTTCATTCCAGCCATGAAAAACGATGATTAAATTACTGTTATAACTCGGTAAATATTTATGACGGAAAGTGCATAGAAAAATAGTTGTTTATTCCGGTCTAATTACTTTTATACAAGCAACAAAAAATGGGAAATCGATTAGTACCCATTGGTAAACAAAAACCAAGCTAACCTAAACTAACTCAAGTAAACCTAAAATACCCTAACTTAACTTAGCCATACCGATGTTTTCCGCCAAGAAACTTCGCGTCTTCCGCATCCGCCAAACGCCAGAAGAGCCATATTGAAACTGCCGTCAAATGCTATTCTTACCTGAACGTTATTTATGCTATATCTCGAAAACTAAGCATTTGTGAGCACAATATCATTCATGTAAAACGTCTTAAAATATCTTTAATTGCCACATCAAATAAAAAAAAAATTCAAAATCGTTGACGCGCTAAATTCAATATTGACCATTTAATGTTCTCCGTATATTTTCTATTGAATTGGGGTATGGGCTATGGGGCCATCACTCTAATGGGTTGATTTCGTTAATAAGGTAACCTAGCAGCATCCCACTGGCCAGTCTCCATACCACAGGACAGATAAACCTAACTAACGCAAGCATGTTGCCTATGCTATGCCCGCTTATTGGATTGTAATCATTTTCCTTTTCGTCCTGTCAGATGCAATCTTTTTTCTCCCACATCCGTCTTTGTAGAAGAAGAGACCTTCTCCTGAGTTCTTCTCAATTATTGCCTTCACGGTTGCAATGACTTAAGAATATCAAATGGCAATCAGAACTTGTCATAAACTTCACCTTTAAAGCCACACGAAATTTTGCTTTTCTTCCTCGACAATGGTTTCAAATTTAAATTTATCAGCCTGCACACTCTTTCGTCTACTTTAGCTTAGAAATCCTTCATTTCATTTCATTTACATGTTCCTGACCTTAACTTGGAGACAATATTTCCTAAAATGAGCACTTATGGGAGAGGATAGAAGGCAAAAAAACGGTCAATGTTGAATTTAAGCCTTTCACGGAAATTAAATATTCCGTTCCAAAGAATCGCTAAAGGAACACATTTAAAAACGTTTTAGACGAATGACATTCTGCTCGCTGATGCGTTATTTTCGAGTTATTCAACTTTGAGGTTATAAGAACGTCGCATATAAAAGTGAAGGAACGGAGACGTAAATATGCTGTAATACGGTATTAACGTAACGATGGGTGAGGTTAGGGTTGGTTATGTTAGGTTAGTTAAATAAACTAACATAAAATAACATAAATCAACATAAAATAGCTTACCTTAACTTACACAAACCGAGGCTGTTAGTTTCGCGCCAAGAAGTGGGCGTGTCCCGCCAGAAAAGTGGGCGTCACCCAACTATGTGGCGACTAAGCAACCAACCATATAATGTTATTCCTATCTGAACGTAATTATTGTTATATCTCGAAAAAAACGCATCGGCGAGCAGAATGTCATTCGTGTAAAACGTTTTTAAGTGTGTTCCTTCAGTGATTCTTTGGAACGGAATTTTTAATTTCCTGAAAGGCCTAAAATCAATATTGACCCAAAAAACTTTGATGTACGTGCTCGAAGGAGAGGCACTCACCAGGAATGAAGTGTGCACTTACTTGTTACTTGTTGAAATAAGACGTCCCTCCACCAGTAGAGGCCGGGGCGCCCTTGACCGCTTCAGTGAAGTATGCAGTGAACAAACTATCCATCCCTCGCTGCTTCATTATATTATACGTCGGTTGCTTGATGTTCGACGGATATGAGCCCTCAGTTGTCTTCAGAAAAATCTAGGTTGACTTTAAGAACTTACATGCTTAAGTAATAATTTTCATCATCACAAGATACACGAAAGCCACCACGATATTGGTTCACACCGATGGATAACATGCGGATAACGCAGGTTCCGGATTCTGCATACTCTGTTCCGCAAGAAACTTTTGCTTTGCGTTGCTCTCTTTTACCGGCTGTTATACGTTCATCCTAGTCGAATTTCATTACAATACCCCAATCTGTCCATTTTATTTGCAATGAAAACTTTTTCTATTACAATTCGATCCGATTATGAGCGATGCAATACTCGAATGCTGGCGAGGTAAAGTTTTAAAAAAAGGTGTCTGATCTAATAATTTTTTACTGTTCTTTCTTTACAGTTCTTAATTAAACAACGCTTCCTGAAGCGCAGTACTTCGAGTGAAGGGTTATACGTATATAAGGCAATTTTAATGAATAATTAATTTATTTTAAAGGCCAATTTTAGTCTCTGGCTGTTGACCAAGAAATTTATGCGTTATATTAATGCAAATATTTTGATATTTTTTACATCTTCATCACAGCCGATGACTATGCCAAGAATTGTTTTTAATGGTCTAGTGGGTAGAGATAAGGTACTGAAGTATTAGTTCAGGTGAAAAATATCGTTTATTGTAGACTCGAGTCGAAGCGTATTTGATAAACCTCGAATGGCTTAATTTATTTCGAACCATTTTTGAAAAATCCCCTTTAATAACATCCCTGCTGTGTACAATAGTCTGCCATCTTATCATCAAAACTATCATTATTTGGGGCGCAGCATCAAGCGTAGGTATAATTTAAATTCGAAAACTGACGAACGCTATTTCAGCAAAAAAAAACGTATTCTATTCAACAATGTATTCTATAACTTTTGAGTCCAAGAGTTTCGGCCTCACCCTGAACATGAGAACAGTTGTGCTTTAAATCTGTGAGCAAATAAACGTCCAAATGACGCCTATCAACTACGAGTCTATCTCTTGTTTAGCCGTTAGGCGTCATCCTTTTTTTCAGTTTCTCTCGTGGCCGGCGTAGCGTGTATCCACTAGCTCGTCTTCCCTAGTTTTATTTATCTTTCTTTATCTGTTCCTGCTTTTTTTTAGGTTTGTGTGCTAGGCTTTCATATTATCGTCCATTTCGGACCGTGAGAAACTAAATTCAAATGCGTACCAAATCAAGTAAACTGAATTTTCACGAAGTCTCACTCTGATAACCGCTCGATTCAATAGAAATCCTCGCTAAGCTCTGAATACAATAAAAAATTTGAAATTTGGAATTTTAGCTAATTTTGCATTATTTGAGCGGAGTTCTAAATTGCGGCACAAGTTTCACTTCGTATGATTGTCTCTTGAAAGAAACTGCATCAGTAGATCAATTTTCCCGATCTTAATTGAGATTTGCGACATGAAAATATCCAAACACGCCTGTAGGTGAATTTTTATCTTTGGTCTAGGCTACTCCTTTCAGCTCTTGCATTTCCGTACTGGGGCATAAGGTTGTGATAGTAGAAAATTTCGATTACTACCACCGAAAGATTGTTTGGTTAATGGGCATTATCAAATCTTATGATGAAAAGTTCTAATTAATTGAAAAGAAGTACTTTCAAACATGCCTAGACATAAATCTGTGCAAAACACGAAGATGAGGCACAGCTATCAGAGCAATGGCACGGAATATTCTTTCAAGAAAAAAATCCTATTAGCTAATTTTGAGCCAAATTCATATGGAGGGAAAGCGTTACATTTTGAAGGTATGCTAATGAACATTGGCACCATCATAATCTGTCAAGAGGATCTAAGAACATGCGGTCATTGGGTTCGGTATGTAAAATATATTTTGCGGTGGAAACATTATTGTTCAGTAGTGCCGAAATACGCCGCAATTAACCGAAGGGAAGAGCTCGAACGGCTTTATAAGCATACAATACTCAATGTTTTATGCAAAGATCATGATTCCAATCACGGGAGTCCTAAATATAGGCCACATTAATTTGTTTCAAGGTTTTCTAACGAGATTGTACATACAAGGCCCGGACTTCGGAGGGCGCAGAAACTCAGCGAATTCAGCTCGGTCCTAAATATAGGCCACATTAATTTGTTTCAAGGTCTTCTAACGAGATTGTACATACAAGGCCCGGACTTCGGAGGGCGCAGAAACTCAGCGAGTTCAACGCAGTTAGAAATGAAACACCGGTTAGTAAAGAAGAACATATAATGGCACTCGCTCAACAGGATAAAAAGTACGGCGGCGACGAGTGAGAGCATCCATAGTGACGAGCTCATCGTAATTGCGAGACTCATGTAACGAAGGCAGAACTCCGCGAGTCATGAGAGCCGTCAGATGTGCGGCCCTCAGCTCAGCAACCTGAGCAGGAAGGCTTCGCCATCGTCTGTACAAAAGAACAGAAAAACTCCTCCACGCCACAAACCGAAACTATTTCAAATAATGTAGTTTTGATCAAATTAAATACAAAATCATGAATTTTTGATGATAAAAATACAAATTTCCTCCATAACGATGGTCGAAAATACTATTCAACTATTATTTTCCAACCGGCAACGCTTGTTGACATGAGCACGTCTTAACTAAGCACAAACACAGGGCTGTCGTAATAATGTAACAAGAATAACATATTAATTTTTCCGTAGAAAACGACTTACAGAAAGCAAAAGTTGTTTAGCGTGAAGGAGCATCCTGTGTTAAGAAATACATAACTCATTCTCTCAGAGATAACGGCAGTCATTCGATGTGTGGGCTTACACGCAGACTCTAAGAGCTAATTATTGGAGTTGTCTAGGCCTCAGTCATTCCTGCAATTCTGGCGCTCCCAAACAGAATTATCTAAGAGAGAATTGAGAGCTCCTAGTCCGCATTTAGCGTCAACGTGGAATCCAACATAACTTGCCCTTGGATGTGCAGAATATCGTTTATAAACAACGGTGGTTGATCATTCGTTCAGCAGCAATTGAAATTAATCGTAACTTTCGTCTCCGTTTGATTTTGAAAAACGTTAATCATTAACGTCTTATACCAAACTGCGCAACCGCAACCATCCGATCAAGTAACCATGAAAGAACTAGTTCACGTAAATTGAATTTCTGCCAGGAGAAATAAGAAACATGAGTGCCTCGACCTTGACCCCAAATTCCACATGGACGCTGAACGCTATCCCAGTCTAACTATTTCGCCGCCTGCATGCATGTTTTTCGCCGCCTAAGTGATTTGATCGCTTAAATCGCTTAGGCGGCGAAAAAGTTAGACTGGGATGTGGAGCAGCGCTGCCTAACTCCTGCCGACACAAACAAGCATGAAATACTCCCTCAAACATCATTCATTCCCTTGAGCCGGAGAGAAGCTACGCCAACGGTTACATTAAAGTTCAACTAAATTAACATTAGCAATACTAGTGTTCATTATAAGAATGAGAACATCACTTCTCTAGCATTTATGCCAATGAAAAAATTATGGAACTATGGTAAACTTACTCGAAAAATAACGTATGCTATTATAGGTAGAATATAAATTTCAATCTGGAAATAAAATTTTCGCGCAAACTTAAAAACTACATTAGAATTCAGAGCAGAGTTAATAAATTCCTGAGGTGTAATGCTACTATAAAAATTTAACATCCAAACAATTTTTATTCAAACTAACTACATGCAACAATGAAGTGTTTAGTTGGGGGCTCATAACAAAGTTAAATTCTCAGCTTAAGTAACAAAAGATTAAAAAGTACGAGAATAATGACAACGACAGCGAAAGTCCTCACAAAGGCATGGCTAATGTCTCAAATATCAGATGAAATTAAAAATAATAATCATCGGAAAAGATGGCATTAAGAATTATAAATCATTGATGAACTTTCCAGGACTGACAAAAAAAAACCTAAGTTTGGAATCTTTAAGCTATAAAATTTTCGTTTTCCACGCTAACTAAACGATGCGAACACTTCTAAATTTATTATGGTAAAATTTTCAGCCAAATGAAACATACTTTCAAAGTACAAATGAGTTTAAAGTGCACGAAGTTCAGCAACTGAGCAAGGTCATCAGCCTTCACCTAAATGCTGATCCCTATTCACAAAGCTACAGCATATACTTCGAGTTGTAGAGGCGGAGGTGCGGTTATGTTTAGGTGAGTCGAGCGAGGACATTCAGTGATTACCTGTAAGCTCACAGCTTCAGATGCATTTTCTTTCATTCTGTGCGTAACAAATTCGCCTCGAGTTTCGATGGCACAAAGTTTACAAACAAACTGGAAGTTTTAAGAAGTCCCGTACGGTGCAGTTATGTCCATTCGTATCCATTCGTCATTGCAGATGACAAGTACTCCAAAGAAAGAGCGGAAGTTAACTCTATCAGAAGAATTGCAACAAATACTTCACAGTTGCCGAGTAAACGATTACTACTTATTTCTACTTCGAAGATAAAATTGGTGAAGATGAGCACCTCAATGAGCTGTTAACATACAGTTCGACTTAATTTGGACGCTTAATTAGAAATGAAAGTAATCAAGCTCATACTAACTGAACATTTTTCGTAGCTGTTAATGAGTACAAAAAGTAGTTTTTCTGAATAAGACCATTCTGTGCGTTGTTATTTGAAATTCTAATCCATTTCTTATAAAGATATTCAGTTGTGAGCGATGAACTTCGGTAAACAGCCGCCCAATTCACGTAACTAATTTGGAAAGATGTCCGACGTCCGAACCGATGGAACAAGGTTACTTGACACCCAGGAACAAGAAAATAAATCCAACGCTTGGTAATATTTCAGTAACGTGTTTCATATATTTTCATTAGTTCTGGGAAACGAATGAGGTACTTACTGGATTCATATTTTCTGAGCTTACTCCTTTCGTTTGACAGGGTAAATGGCCCAGAAAGCACTTTGTGTCCCCTTGACGTGGTTTCTAAGTTCACCTGGCGGCAATTCGATTACAGGTCAGTCACTCACTATGCACATAGTAAGTTTTACAAAAACTTCATGGTTTTAAAGAGGAACGTAAGGATTTGCCATAATACATACTCTCGTAAGAAATAGCACAGTGACCGACACTGATTTGGTGGAATGTCCAAATGATATCTGAAATTTTTTATTTTTCTGCGTGAAGCGTATCAAGTAGACAGTAAAAAAAATTCATGCTTAGGCATGAAAATCAACATGCAGATACAAAGCTGTAGCTGGGAACATACTCATATACAATCCATTCACATTTTTTCCATCACTGCAGATGCGATTCCTCAATGGAAAAGAGTTATTCATCTTCGCAGTCGAAACTAAATAAAAATTGGTGAAATTCTTTGTAAAAAATGTAGCCATTTCAGCTTACGAACTAACCCATCATCTGAAGTTACGATTCAAGTCTACCCGAATACTCTCTTTCGTGATCTTTCTCTCATTCGAAGTCCAGAGTAACAAATCGTTTTCACCTCAACTCTTTTCAAGTTATTCATCTAACACGAAAGTTCAAGTTTCTTAGTGCGCCTTCAAAGTGATAAAAAGAGGTAGCTTAGAGATATGGTAAGCGGGATTTCATTTAAAAGATGTTGCATAGAAGTAAATATCGTCACAGGTTTGTGCAGTTTTTTCGCCCCACCTTAGAAATGACCTCAAAGGCCTTTCATTAGATTTTTTGATGAAATATGTAGAGAACATTTTTCAAAGTGCACCTACTGTAATATTAGTGCTCAAAATTGTGATATATTAATAACGTTCCGGAACCTTACTAATTTTACGTAACTAGTAATCGAGACTTACATTAACTGAAGTTTCAGAGAGGAATAGTTTTACTGTGAAACCGAAATCAAAATTTTTCAAAGGTTTCACATATAGATGCAAATCAACAGGTAAAACATCTTAAAAATAAAAACAACAGCGAATCGAGAGGATTGGGGCATTACGGTTAGTTGCAATAATACAAGTGTGCTTTATATATATTTAAGAAACGGTGAAGAGATACCATTGAATTATCAATCCTCATTGCTGATCACTGACTCACACATGCTGCGAGAATGGGTAATTTTTTTTGCAAATTAAAACGCTATTTCTACAATTCGTTGGAACCCTTCACTTTCTACCCATCTTTAAGAAAGCTGGAGCTATAACAGATGACAATGAGGTTTGCTTTCTTCGCGAAGTCTAAGTAGAGAACAAGTGAGGGGCAACTCTCCCCAATATTGCACAAGGTATTTCTATATTATCTTTATTACAATTATTATCTTACATCCTAAACCTACAATGCCCACTGCGTTAATTAAATTTTATTTACTCGTTAAGCTTGGAAATTATGCATACGGTCATAAAAGAGAATGCAAAGAATACATTTTTACATTGGCAACATAAATTCATCGTCAGATAGTTCGAGCTATGCCAGGACTGGACAATGGGGGACTGCTGGATGGCAACACTCAGCAAAGTTTGCTGGCAGCGATACCTCACCTACACTGCTCGTCCGATGCATTTGCTACGAATTCATTTTGTCTTTCCGAACTAATTAATGTTAGAAAGTCACTGCCTCTTTGGAAGATGCAAAGGTCTACTTTTGAGTTTTCAATTAAAGAACGCGAATAAACATTGAAATTTCAAAAAAGTAATCCTCTAGAAATGTCGTTGGACGTTTCTGTTAGGTTCTGTCAAATTTCTCCACAGATGGCATGTCCCCGGAAAAACAATCCTCTAAACCGAGTCACGGTATACAGAGTTCATAATCCTGGCATTCAAGTATACCAATGAATAAATCGCGAGTATAAAAGATTTCAGTTCGCAGATGGAAACGAAATCTTCAAATACTCTCACGCTGGTCTTGAAGAGCAGCCAGAAACAAGGTTTGACTTCCAATAGCACTCAGCAAGAAACTTCACTCGACACTTTCCTGAGTGTCGCCATCGTCTCCAGTGACTCCTGCACTCAGATGTGCGCCGTAATTGTACGTCTACACTAGAACATGTTTCATTAGCTTGATTTCGTTAGGTACAAGCACAAAAATGGAAAATTGATGCTACGCATACTTCGTTTCTCCTAAGTATGACACATTTGAGTATGATGAGTATGATACATTTTTGGTTGAATGCGAGAAATATTTCGATTGTACAGGAAGTCTAATAAAGGTTTGTAAGACTACTTGTGTTAAACACAAGTTTTCTTTCGACAACAGCAATGTCACTATGTGGCGAGTTCATGATGGGTACTTTCTTTGCTTGAACTGATTTTCTTTCGGAGCATCATGCGAGTGAGGCTACTTCCGGAAGGGCATGGTTAGAATGACTTGAGTTTTGGAAACTGATATGTATTCACAGGGTTTTCAGTGGTACTTCCTGAAGTTCAAGTTACTAAACAGTAACCAAGATGAGCAGTTTCTCAAATATAACAAAAAATCTACTGGGCTCTTAATAGAACAAATGGTCTGTCATACATTAGCGAGCCATATTTACTACTGAGCATTTAAACGTAACTCATCTTAAATATTTTGCCTGACCACTAAATGCAGCAATACGATGGAAACCCCTCAAATTCAACGATTCCCCCAAAAAATTATGTGAACAAATCTCGTTTCAAAGACAATCTTCAGGTACACAACCAATAAAACACTGTTTAAACAATAGAATAGATCACGTACACAATACAGGCAACTGCCGACAGCTTTTCAAACGAACAATAGGAATGTAGTTTTTTGCAATTTTTCAAACTCGTTACTTCTTTGCAATGCTTTTTGCGCCAATTATGGCTTGGAAAAGTCTCGGCATCGAGTTGATCAATTTCATTTAGCTGTCTGTGTTGCTTGGTTCCACATATCGTCCAGTTAATTTCAACTTTACGGTCGTATTTCGGGCCAGTTTTCTTCGTAGGCGTTCTGCATGAAGCTCTGCCGACTTGGGCTCAAATGAAATCATTACGAAACGTTTTATAAAGTGAATTGATTCTTTGTAAATATTTTAATCTAAGACCTTGTACAGTTCTAATAAATATGATTTCAAAATTAACAGCGTTCTTTGTTTATAAGTTTCTAATTATTACATTATTACAACGGTGATTTCGGGTCCAATGCTGCACCTGGCGTTGCATGTATTTTATTAAACTGTATTTTATGGATGAATGGAAATCGAGCTCAAAATTATTCCAGTATAAAGATCGATGCATCAAGGATGTTTTCATCTGGCGCCTGTCAGTTATACCTTCACCACGACGTCGGGAACTCGATACAGAGGTGCTTAAGTTTCCCTATGTTTCACGATAGGAGTTTTGTACTTTGGTTCAAACCTAGTCCATGTTGGAGGCCTGAAAAACTCCACTTGGTCCGGCACGAACATATTCTTCGATTCCTCTCCAAAAATTTCAATCAATTCCGTAGTCGTTTTGTGAATATGCTCTTCCGCCTTGTGCACGCCAATGACTATTGCACGCGAAGGCGTCGATTCTTTTCTAAAATCGTTTCATGATTCATCTCCTCTTAACCCTTTCGGTACTGACGGCTACTCCAGTGCCAAGTTGGCTAGTGCTACCAGTTTAGGGCATCTAACCTAATTTTAAAGTAATTTGACTAGTAAAGGAATATTTTGGAATAAATAACAAAATTAAGGAAATTACAAGCATTCATGAAACAAGGTTTTAAACATTTCCAGAAAGCCTGCACGCGTAAATTACCATTCATTACTTCTAAGTTCATGGCGCAGGGTCCGTGCAACACATTCAATGCCCTTTCTATTTAACTTGAGCAAGTTTTTTCTGAACTTCGTTTAATTTTGATAAATTTGGGCAAAAACTTATGAAAAATTTCTTCGCAAATTCAGAAACTTTATTATCAACGTCGAAAATTTCTGTCGCTAAGCATAGAGCTTTAAAGCTTCAAAGAATTTTAAATTAAAATAAATAAAGAACTAGGCTCTTGCTTAAAGCTAAAAGCACCCACACTAGGACAATTTCACTGACAATTCAGGGTAATGCCAACTTTTTCCCATGGATGTTTTTACCCAAATCATTTGAATTTTCGTACTGAAAGGGTTAAACATTCCAGCCTAGCGCAGACGTATGCACTGTGTGTGCAGCCGACTGGTGTTTTGTCGATCACATTTTTCCTGTTTTATGTCCAATTCTGTGAGCTTTAAATCCACTTGAGATGAAGGCTATCAAATTTTGATCGATCAAACTACAGACCTACATCGACTACCTGTTTTGCCCACCTTCAAAATGTTCCCGCGTAACTTTTAACGAGATAAAAACTTTTAAATTGTCTTACTTGAATAGTTGAACTACGTTACTCAATGTTTCTGCAATTAGCTTTTCTTTTCAGTGCGATGACTTTAAATTCGGCGGAAAAACATTTTACCCACAAAAGTTTCCCCATTATCTAGAAGAAGCTTTCTAAGGAAGCGATCGAAAATCAAAGCAGCAAAAAAATGAGAAAGCGAGCACAGCAAATGCGCCCTTTTGACGAATCTCAGATGTACTAATGATTTAAAAAATCAGGTTCAGCAATGAATCTAACAGTTTAAAAACTGTTTTCCACATTTTAAGATTTCTCGTCTCGATTTCTCAGAACAAGTTACGTTTTAGAAAATGAAAATCGGCAAGATTCTGCTCACTACTACCAATAATGTTCGGTTCTCTGCGAACTTTCACTGAATGCGAAAAATTTCACCACCACGAGAAAATCATCACCCTTGTAAAGCGCACAAGAGGGACCTCCATCTTTTTATTCAAGTGACAATGCCTGCTATTTTTCCAAAATCCGGTTTTGAAATTAATAACGAACACTCACATTCTTTCAGAAAGTATTCTTGATCCGTTATTTGCGTGAAATAGAAATAAAGTAAGGTTGTAAGCAAGTAGAACTGTAAGTACTACGAGACAGTCTGGTAGTGGTAGGACAGAGTAAAAATAGTAAATTCAGCGCTTGTTGAGACTTCACATAGTAACGGGTATTGTGACTCAGGACTAATTCAGCGAGCCTCAGATGTCGAATGAACACAATAGTTGAATACTCCTGGAACAAACTTCACAACTTTTAATGTGATAATTTGAACCTCTACAGCACTGTACGCATAGATGAAAACAATTCAAGAGAATGACAAGTCAGTAGAGTACAGTGATAGGAAATTTGAGTGCACAGATTTAAATGTCAGTCAGAGACATTCTGTTGTAAGATTCATCTGAAATGACGAAGTTCTGTAAGAAAAGACAAGCTATTTAAGCTATTGCTTCGGAACTTAAATTGTCGCAGCGTTTGATGAGCTCATAATACATGATCAAAATATGTTCAGCTGGTAATATGCATTCGAGAAAATATGCTAACAAACGAATACTTTCGTTAAGAATGAGAAACTTTCAAAAGGAAACTTGCAGAAGCGGTCTGGCGATTTGCTGAATCATTTATGTGGGGTAAAGAGATGAAAAAAGTTTTACACAGAAAGTTGTACAGATATTTACGTCAGCTGTGATTGGTGCATTACCATTCTATGTTCTCAAATTATTCCCGCACAGTTCCTATCAAGAATTTTCAAAAAAATTCCTTTGTTATACACGAAATAAGTATTGAATCGCTAGACTTCACTGAAACCCGTACCTCAATTTCCATCGACAGCAGATTGATGTTACAGAAATAAGTAACTTTAGCGCGCTGACCTTCAATCCGCAAGGATTTCTAACTTTTGATTGCTTCATGCAAGCATTCCATTTCATGTTGAGAGCTATTTTATCAACTACCGATAAAATGTTTAATCCACGTTATTGATGCACAAATGCATCTTCATACTAGAGTAAATTGAAAAAGTGAGTTATGTATGAAGTAAATTTCCATTATTTCCTGGAACAATTCGATAGTAAAACCACACAATCAAGTGCTTCAGTTCGATTTTTGTTTTTAAAGCGTAAAGAAAAATACGAAAATCTACCAGAATTAGAGAACATATGAAGCAAAATTAGTTCAGTTTCACAAGATGATCTAAATGTGAAGGAGCCACTGGAACCCGCAGGTTCACCGCTACATTGTCCAAGGTTGAGCTGTCCTGAACTTTTCCTACGCGTGTATGACTACCGAGGCAACAAACGAGAAGACTCTTAGTCAAGCATAACAATTTAGATAGAAACGTCACGAAGAAAACGCCATCGCCAGCAAATCTACGTGTCAGTAGCAGTACGGGCGAATGGCCTATACAGGGCAGTGATACGAACGTCTCTACCTGAGTTCTCACCATCGGGATGACAAACCTCTCATCGGAGGTCGCTCCCAGGGGAACTATAACCAGACCTATGACCTGACCTGCTTGCTGACCTACTACCAGACCTACTCGCCGATCTACTCGCAGGTCTACTTGTTGTCCTACTCGTAGGTCTACTAGCAGCCCGACTTCCTGGTCTACTACCAGTTCTGCTTTCGCTTCTCACTTGCTGGCTTATCTGGTGAGCTGCAGGGCATCCCATGGCATGCCTCACGTTCGATGCATGCTGGGCTTCCATGTTTGCGGGAGTGTAGCTTATGGCCCGAGCTGCAGCAGCAGGGCCAGGGCTCAGGGGGACTTTCATCATTTCCTGGGTAGGAACAGAAATGACAGAGGGAGCAACCGGATGAGTTTGTCCAGCACCGAGCGGGAGATGCTCGGGACGAGTCGACCAAGTTCCAGGTGGATAGTATGCACGAGCAGCAGCGGGAATTTGTTCCATTTCCATTCCTGGCTGAGCGGGAAGAACGTGGGAAGCAGGCCAATCCTTAACATGGAGAACTTCTTGACTAGCTCTAAGACGAACAGAAGCAGCAGCAGCAGCAGCAGCAGCAGCGGCGGCGGCAGCAGCAGTAGCGGAAGCCCCTGCCACATCACGGGGAGAAGAAGGAACTTCAGGAGACCACGAAGCGTCACGAGCTCTTGAGCTGCGCCTAGGAGCCCAAGTTTGGGGGTCATCGGGCCCAGTGGGCGCCGAGGGCTCTTTGGTAGCAGGCCAAGAGCCCTGAGCGTGGCCTCACATACGAGCTTGGGCGTCTAGTCATACCGGGGGAGCTGAGGGGTGCGGCAGACGCTGAGCAATGACACTGCGCCTGCTAGAGGCACTGGAAGCTTGAGACGAGGCACGACTGGAAGGCCTGGAACTGCTAGCGCCGCTCTCGGCTCGGCTGCTGCCCCCGCAGGAGTCGCTGCCTTCGCTGCCGCGGCGCATGCTGGCGCAGTCGCTGTGGTCGGAGCGCGGTGCTGAAACAAACGTGCAATGTTGTGAAGAAATCTTGCACTCTACGTGCAATTCAGTTAAAAGAGCCACACCTACTTGAAAAACAATGAAAATTTCAAGGGATTTATATATTTTACTTAATTATCAACATTCCCACGCATAGGTTTCAGGAAATTATGATTAATGGAGCCGATTAGATGACAATTGTACACAAATAAGTGGAGCTTTATGCTGACGTAATTGCTGTGGTGCGTTTCCCGAGTTTCTGTCATGATGTTACTAATAAACATTTTCAGGACGGTTAAAAAAGAACTACATTACCCTGCTAATAGGCTGTCATAGTAATAGTTTATGCAGACTGGTACTCCAAATACAAACAATCCAATTTTCGATGAGCAGTTCTGAAGAACATGGTCTATTCCTTGTTTAAAACCTTTTCACGCACCAATTTTCTCAAGATAGTAAAACTAAAGGGCACTGTGAGCATAAATAAATATATTACACAAGCCTTGTCTCATTCCATGTCTTCCCTCCTGACGAATTTGAGTGTGGCACGAAGGTAGCGAGATCGCCTGTAGAGTACGGCAACAGGCACGACAGTCACCGTGTTCGATTCTATCACCGCTCATACACTAAATTAATTCACACGTTAAGTGCGGCGGGTTAAACTGAATTTCAATATTCAAATCAAATTAGAGTTAATTTCAGAGACCAATTTTGGAAATAACGAACATTAAATAGAAAATGCCTTCAATTAGTTTTCATTCAGCATTTATCGAAATTGAGTTAGTGACTGCTGGTCGGTCAGCAGCACTACGAATATCCCCTCAGTGACCACCGGTGGGTCACGTCGCGCTTACAGTGTTAAGAAAGCAACTAAGAGCAGTTTTTGAAAACAAGTGCGATTCTTTGTGGACGCAAAGGGAACGAGGATTTTCTTCAAACATAGTAGGTAAATGTCATTCATGTTGACTACCTATATACCGTATGGAAACATTCTTGCAGAAAAAAATGAGAATTACAAGAAACTTTCTAACAGAGCGTAAGGAAAAATGCTTGCCACAAAGACTGAGAACTCCGTTTACCGTTGTGTATCTACGTGATGAGGCCCTTTTCAGATTTCTTCTAATTTTAAAGATAATATGTATTACGTATTATGTAAATAAGAGTTGTCGGTAATAATTCGTTAATATCCACAAAAATTATCCGAGGAAGATTTTACATTTCAGATTGTGCAAAAAACATTATAGTTGTACGAACGGAAAATAAGAAAGCCATCACATAACGTACTTGAATAACAGTTTGGCACAATTAGAAAAACATAGTTCAACTGACGGAATGAAAACTGATTCAATGGAAATTTTCATCAAATAAAATACTACTGATGCGTAGCAAAACAAAAGATTTTACATTTTAAACTTTTTGACCTAAGATCCAAATCATACTGACTGTAACATGACAGTTGTCATGGCGCAGTTCCCTCTCCTTCTGAGGGCGGGGTGAGGGAGGGAGAGGATGGGTGAAAGAATAACAATCAAAACGAAACTAAAAAGAAATGTACATAATTACCTTGTTTTAAGCTCGTATTTTGATACTTATAAGGTAACATTCGGATATAACATACACAGAAAAGGGTGCTGATCGTTTTAGGCACAAGTGAACCTTACAGGCAAGAGTGTGCGTTCCCTCTCACTGCTTCGCCTTGAATTACAGGACCCAGGATATATAAACGGCTAATTCACGTTTCTTTCAATCAAAAAAAAAAAATAATAAATAAAATACAGAGCGAAAAACAATTTAGTTCGAGTCGGATAAAAAGATAACAGACGAGGTGTTCTGATAGGGTCTGAAAAGTCTTTAGCAAGGCTTTCCTCTAACGATTAGGACCAAAAGTATTAAACTTCTCTCGTTTTTCCCATCGAACAAGATGCCTCATTTTTAAAAATTTCTAAATCCATAAATTTGGCTTTTTGACAATGATCACCAGGGTGCAAACACAATCTTTGCAGTCTAAACTTACTGCTTTATCCATTTTTCCCACGGTAGATTTGCCCATTTATCCATGCACATTTATCAATTTTGCCTGGGGTAAACAAGAGCAATACTCACAATCGCAGTGGTGGCCTCTGGAGGAGATCTGTCTGATGAGAGCAGCGTGCTCCGCTCCCCCTGGTTTGCCCGTGCCCAGCGTGTTGACGCAGTTCAGTGTGCTTCTGTACAGACGAAAGACTCGGTAAAGTATCACGCTGGATTAGATTAGATCTTAGCTTAAGTGGGCCACGAATTTTAATGTTCTGCCTTACACAGCAAGATGTAAATGGTTGGCTTTCATTACCAAAATACATAACCCGAAGAAAATTATTATTCATATTAGCTGCGTTTTCATTTCGAGTATCGTGCTTTTGAAATATCTGAGATGGTCGCAGTTTCCGAACAAGAACTCTCGCTTTATATTGCTCTGGCGTGCAATGTAAAGCGCAGAGGCAAAGCGCCTCACACACACGCTGCACTGTGATAGCTAATTTCCTTCAGTACCTTCAAACGTAAGTTTTTAGGACTGCCCAGGGTAGCAAAACTATCCGAAAATGAGCCAAAAACGAGCCTAAGTTGAAATTTCTTTTCAATCACGTGCGCTTACTGAGTAAAAATAGAGACTAGGCTCCTCATTCGAAATCATCTCTGGTTAAAGATCGACATTTGTATTGCAAGATGCACATGATTTGCTGTCTGCTGGGCTTTCACATACAAATTCTGTTTTTGGCATTTTCTTACACACAGAGTTGTGGGAGTTTCCTGACTTGCCTCATTCAAAATATTTTGAAGCGTGATGTTTGCCTTCCAAATGCGAGATTGCTCCCTCTACGCGTACTTTAACTAGTCCAATATTCCTGGAAGTAACTGAAGTGCTACAAGCTGAGCAATGAAAGTCACAACATGAAGCAGCCCTACGACCACGAAAATAACAACAGCCCACTTATGGCACAGAAATGATGAAACGCCTTATCAAAAGCACCCACAATGAGCTCTCAAATAGTATAATAATGAAAGGTAACTCAAGACTGAGGTAGAACACACTGATTATCCTCAATTCATGATAATCACACAACATGTACAAGAACTGTAAATTGTAACAGAAAAAAAGGGAAACGTACTGTCTCCAGTGAATAACGGATATCTTATGTAACAGAAAAAGGGAAACGTACTGCATCCAGAGAATAACGGGTATCTTAAAACCAAACTCTTACCTGAATCGATGCTGTTCTTGATGACTTCTTTTAAGGCTCAAGAGTTGCGAGAACACGATGAAGACACTCGAAGGCACTTTCGTAGCTCTTATAACAAGCTAGAGCAACGTAAAGCTGTGTTGTTTTACGTAGTGTGGCATTCAAATTAATCACAAGCAGGCTCTAGCTACTTAATACGTTGACTGCGATACGACACATCGGTGGGTTGCGCTTATGTTCTGACATGGTACCATGTCAAAATGTTCTTCCAGCTGCGAAACGACCCATCGTTGGGTCGCCAGAAACAGTTTTAACAATCTTTTAAAATTAAGGGCATTAAATGGACCCAGTTAATGTTTGGTATTTAAAAAATTGCGATCAATTTTTTAATTAAAATTTGTGTTGAATACTGAACTTCAGTTTGAAATATCGCAGTCAACGTGTCAAAGCAGCACTGAGTGCTGGCACGACCGTAGGTGTCTTTAGTGTGAGGCGTAGTGCTCTTACCAGCTCTTGATGTGCAAGCAGCATAAATAGTTTGGGTGCTGTGGACTTCATAAGGTGCTGGCAGTCATGAAACAACTTTCCGCTGTTTCGTTATTCGTTGTTGGGAGAGTGATTTACGTGTTATTGCATCAGTCGTAAGCGAGACTTGTGTCGCTGTACCAGCCATGAAGAAGACTTGTGCCGTAAATTTTACTGTATCAGCCATTACGGGAGACGTATGTCGTAAGTGTTACTGTATCAGCCATTACGGGAGACGTATGTCGTGTCACTGTACCAGCCATTACGGGAGACCTGAGTTGTAAGTGTTACTGTATCAGCCATTACGGGAGACGTATGTCGTAAGTGTCACTGTACCAGCCATTACGGGAGACCTGAGTTGTAAGTGTTACTGTATCAGCCATTACGGGAGACGTATGTCGTAAGTGTTAATAGTGTTAATAGTGTAAGTGTTACCAGCGATTTAAATTGTAGGTGTTGAGAATAACGTGAATAAAATCATAGAAGGTTGTTTGCACGTTCCGATTAGAATACTTCGCTTTATCCCAACGAAACATGATAATCAAGTGAAACAAAGATAAATGAACACAACTGTAGCCCAGGACAAAAACAAATTAACAGCTTACAAAACGTTTATTCTATTTCTTAAAAATCAATAAGTAGCAACTTCAAACACGGTTGACAAACTGGGAACTAAACATTGAAAAAAACAAGTAATCGTAATAGAGACATGCAGCTACTATGGTCACAAAAATCAATGTTCTAAAATTACTTGGCATTCGCCAGTGGAATGCATACAGAAACTAAACGATATACAAACTTAATGAGGGCAACGATGTTTTAAGTTCAATTGAAATCCAATAATATCTACTCATTCGTGCGCATAAAACAAATGTCTTGAAAACAGTAATATATTATCCACCTTACTTAATTTGAGCACAAGTCAGAAAGTTTAAACAAAGGAAGATCGATTACAAAAATAGAAAACAAATGCATATATAGCTTTTAATGCATATATAAGTACACATGTTGTATGCATGAGTATAGGAGTTCAACCACCATCACACGTTCAGTGTTTTGAAGGAGGTGAATTAGAATTTTAATTTCGTCAAGATTAAAGAAAAAAAAAAGAGGGTAGAAAACGAGCTTGGCAGGACGCTAGTGAGAGAGCAATACATGAACACTTAATTAAATACCCCGAAGACTTGCACGAAATTCACGTGTTTGAAGATACTCTGGAGCAGGAGATCCTGCTGTGAACTGTAGCAGTAGAGAACTGCCGTATGTCATGTAAGGCATTGCAATGTTTGGTACTTATAAAATTACCATAAATTTTTACAATTTAAATTTGAGTTGAATACTGAGCTTTTGGTTAACCTATCGTTAACCTGAACCGTACAAACGAAAGAAATTAATAAAATATGCCTGAATTCGGACCGACACATGAACCGAAGAAAGAATGACTCCGTATTTCAAGGGAAACAAAAATGTTTTGCACACACGCACAATACTGAATGTAATTTTACAAACTCTGAAAATTGGAAACTGTTGTGAGTGCATTCAGTTCAAATTTCGTGCGAGAAAGTTCACCTTTAACGTAATAATTGTCACATCAAATATGACAGAACTAATTGAAATCGCTAATCAATTGAAATGCAACTCGAATAAAATTTCACATAAAGAGCTACTGGCATAGAGTTTCCATCAACTGCTTCTTTAGAACAAATTAGCTCCATCACTTTCCAACATGCAGGTTTTAATTTCGTTTAAAAATTTAGATTGTTTTTGCACTCATTTTAAAATTAAATTAAAGAATGTCACTCATATAGCGGGCAAAATGTGAGAATGGAAAAATTAAGAAGTAACGCAAATCAGTCGATTTGCCCGTGGTAGGCTCAACGCAGCTTTTTTGATATGAGGTGCCGTTGGGAAACTACGACTTCAGCAATCTAAATTTTGTAAGACATTCGGACCAACAATTCAAGAGGGACGTTAATTTCAACATGTTTTCCAGTCGTAATAATCATGAACTAGCAAACTCTTCAGAAGGAGGACATTTCAAAAACTTACTCACTATTAATATATTCCAAGATGGCCGTGAAGGTTCTCTGAAACACTGGTTTACTCGACATGTCCTGATGAATGATTTTCGTCACACGTTAAAATATTTTTTTTTCCAACACTAACATGTCAAAATTTAGAGAATATGCTGCTCGTCACGAATATGCTTAAATCTCATGCTTCAGTATGGTCTGAAGTCCTCTTCACTACGTCTTGGCATGCCGATAACTCTACGTAGTTATACCTGGAGCATGAACTGGATGCAGCAAGTCACAATGCTCAGCAGCAAACACAGGAGCGCAAACCAATACCATTACAACATCAAGTCAGGAATATTTTACTGGTGAATATACTTACTTGAAATTAACCGAAGAATTTAAGGTTTTCTAAGGAAAAGTTGTCGAACTGACATGATAATGAGCAATAGGACTAAGGCTACGAGCGTCATCAATTGCACGATGAACAGCGAAAAATATTTGTAGCGAGTCGAAACATATAACACATTATTGAATGCAATAAAAAACGCCTGAAAAGGCAAACTGCCACAACATAATAAGAAATTGAGATCCGGTTCCGTGATCACACTTTTGATGTTCGTTTGAGCGATTTTCAGTACTATGAGAAAACAAAATGAACAAAATCAGGTAATTCCAAAAGGCTTCTCAACACTCTTATTTTCAAATGTGGATAATTTATTATACTTATCAATGGAAAGACACCCAAACTGAATTTCATGCTATTCGATCGACAGTGTAAAAAAAATTAATTTGAGCGAGATCATGATTTTTTCAAATCAATCTTTGTTTGAGATTCGTAATTACTTTCTCTGTTCTCAGTTACATTTGCTCTAAGGTCTTCCAGGTAGACATCCCTAGATAGAGAATATTTATCATACAACTGCACGTCTATGGCTAAAATTTGAGTTCGGGCAGCAAGCAATTCGATGACTAATAATTCTTCTATACAGTGAAGAAGTTAGCGCATCAATTGACATTCAAGGTTTCTCCAAGGGTTGCTGTTATCCTATGCTGTGATAAGTTTGAGTACCGTAAAGAACACACATTTGAAACTGAAAACGAAGTGCTCCTCAGAGTCTGGAGTCATCAACGATAGCGTGATTGTCTTCCGTTGAGCTTCCCTCTTTCGCTTTCTTTCTGGCTTCCCTGTTGGAGTGACGAGACAAATAGAGACAAAAGCAGAGTCCGAGCATGAGTCGAGGAGTGCACGGAACAAAGAGACATACTAAATGTACATCCGGGCATCCAACAACTGCCCTACACACATGGAGAGGACTGGACGAAATTTGGCGTTACAAGATGCTCACGACGTCGCGATCATTGAAATGTAAAAGAATGTTATAAAAATCAATGGCACTGGACCTGCAACATCTTGGAACGGGTATGAAAACAAATGAGGAACTGGATATATTTGTTTAAAACTTCAACTGAACACGCAAAACTGACAGCATGCGTCACTCAAGCATAAAAGAAAACAGATCTACGAAGCAAAATAAGTAACTCGGCATTGAGCGCATTCTCTCCATATTTTTTACGCTTCCCTAACAACAAAAACATGGAAGGAAAGTAATGAAAGCAATGAATGGATAGCCTTCGTCAATAATGTTCAAAGTCAGGGGATGACTCATAACAACGCAGAGAACAAAACAGACCAAGTGAAGGAAAAGGGCAGAAGAAATGAGAATCAAGTCTACATAATACACGTCGGTAATTTACGTATCAAATACTCCCTGGTACACAAACTTGAAAGTCGCAACGATGTGTGACGAGGTATGAGAAAAAGTGTCGTACGAGGATCGTGTGCCCTTACCTCAGTTACTTCGTCCAGGTGTCGGCATTCTTTGAAGGATATACTGACTAAGGCAGGATTTACGTAGCCCTTCGCTGTGTGACATACATGTCATCAGGGGCACGCTAAAATGGAGGCAACGTTCAAACGCCTGATTTGATGTAAGACTGATTTAAATTCCCATTCAGATTCTTGGAACGGGCAATATATTTGCAATGAACTACGCATATCCGACCTTAGTTTTGGAATTAAGGTTATATAGGTGAAGAAATAAAAGCTAAAGTAATAGAAGACTAGTCACTCACCCGTAGAGTCTTTGTTCTTCGAGGTAGTCCCTTGGTCAGCGTGAAAGGCATGGCAAGATTTCAGTAATGGAGCGGAAGAAACGCAAGCTTCGCGGACAGGAAAATCAGTCAAAGAGACTCGAGTCCAAGCCATTGAGATCAGCCACAACGCATACCAGTAACGAAGCATCGGAAGCATCGAATCAACGGCAAGGAAAAAATATATGAAGATAGTAAGCAAAAACGTCTTGGCATTGCAAAAGCAGTGAAAAACAAACGGACTGAGGTCCCTAGGTAGGACGGTTGAAAAATGTTCCAATAAAATGATAATGAATATAAATATGAGCTGAAGAAGTTTATATTTTCAGTTGAGTTCAAATATTATAAAGTAGAACCAAGGTTTTGACACCCAAAATATAGGCTGTTTAAGGAATTGAACTTCTATAAAAAATTAGGAATTTTTCTGCTCTAGTGAATAAAAGTGACGATTTTTATAATGCATACACTCGACTCAATATGATTGTAAAAATCGTTTATTAAGATTTTGATCTGCCAGACACTCAAACTGTTACAGCGTTGATTGCTCGATAAAATCTACAGGCTACGAAAAACAAAGACAGCCGAAGTGAAGATAATAGTGAAGATCCGCGTCTGTTTAGCAAGATTAACAATGATGCATTGGTCTCCTTCAATGAAGAGCGAGGTGTAAGCGAATGAACAGACCAATGGAACCTTGATCATAATTACAACAATAGATGTCACAGCTATTGCTGCTGACTTTCTAGCAGATAATTTAGCACACATCCGCGAAAAATTGTCTTACACTTGACATGATAAACGTTATCTCTGTCGGAAAGCGTTTTGTGAGACGAGATCTTAGTTGTGCCACTCGTGCATCGTACACACGTGCTTTTGTTTGCCAGACTTGAAAATATTTCTAGATGAGTGCAAAAAACTCGTGAGCAAATCCGTTACTTTGCTGACGTGTCAACGATATTCACAGGCAACACTGAGGGCCGCGCAGGGCAATTTTTTAATTTCTGGAGGTACGACGACTGTAAACTTATGAGTTATTTTGATGCACTGCGATGAAACGTATCAGAGCCGATAGTTGCATTTACGCGTGAATTAATAAAACACATCGACTGACACACAAACTACTATTAAACTTTCCACTCTAAGAACGCATTTCTAAAAAAAAATAATTTAGCAACTATAAGACTAAAATAAACTTGAAAACAGTACACTAATGCGATTGAAATAACACGGGGATTATCAATAAATTAAAACGATGAATGTCTACGACTCTGAGAATGTGGTGCAGTGTGCAAGTAAATAAGCATCATGAACCACTCAAATGGATCGGATTTGATTAGATTAGTAGTTACAGCCGACCTAACAACTACATAAGTGTTACAAAGAGAGGAAGGAAGAAGACACCATTTAGTATGGAGTTGAGGGTACGTAGAAGAATCCATGCACAAGGTGCGTTCCTACATAAACTCCCCTATGCATTGGAACAGTAAGTTGAGCGAGACTAAAGTTCAAGAAGAACATCAGAGGTACTGAAAAACAGGAAAACAGTGAAAAAAGGTCCTTAACAAACAAAAAAATAACTTTTCTATTTCGACAAAAACCGGTCTACCGAACTCACAGCTCGGGGCATCATACTTTTCCTCAGGGTAGGAAATTCACAAAGTTACAACAGTTGTATCCCCCTGAGGAAAAAAAGGCTCGGAGCACACTAACTGCAGGTGACCTTAAATTTACGCGTGATGTATGTAAAAATCATTGAAAAGATTAAATAATGTCAAATGAGAACTCGTACACAATTGTTTCTAGTTAAGTTCTACAGCCAAGTCCAGGCTTATAAACAGTCGCATTCTCCAATTTCTTTGGGCTTTTGTATTACATTAAATATAATTCCATCATGTAACGAAGCGCATAAATGGTAAGAAATTACATCCATCTAAACCTAAAGTCACATTAGTGACTTAAATTTTCATTTTATACTCGTGGATTTCAATTTTTTTTAATCAACAGGTTTAATTTTGGGCAATTAAATTCTACGTAGAATAAGGCAAACAGATCCAAAATATCATAATTCGTTGAAAATTTAGGACATTTTAAGCATGTGTAAACCTTTCTTGGGGTCATACTGTATACAAGCTCAATTTTTATACTCGTACTCTAGTACACCAGGCCACGGCTAACGCTATCTATGAGATTGCACGACCAACTCAGTAACGGCAGATGTTGTGAAGAAAAAAGAACAGGATTCCAGATTCAACAGAAATTTTATCAGATTGGGAGACACATCGAATTTAACGAATGATTTAGGCACCCAGTTCACGGAACTCAATAAAACCGCAAATTGTGAATTCTGACAAATCACACTGACTTTTGCAAGAGCTGCAAAGTGTGCTCAACTCAACAACTGAGCTCCAGTTTCAACTTACAAAATTCCATGACATTCGGCATCGCTAAAATTAAGGGAGAGACTATTTGTTGAAAACGATAACATATTTAGAGCAAAAATTTTTGGTGCTTTACCGTCACACGTACATATATACAGTGCAAGCAACTGCTTAATACATTTACAAGGAAATTTTTTCCTTTAAGTAAAGTCATTCACTCCAAACTGACCAACTTGCAGATGATTGCAGCACAGATGTTGTGATCAAATCCACAATACTGACGGAATTCTACCAAAAGAAGATCACTCAACTCCCAAAGCATCTTAATGTAGTGGAACTATGCAGCTTATAAGTCTCTGAGATATATGTTTTCAAACTAAACATACAAATGTAGAACGTAATAAAAAATCATTCGCAATCATACACAAGAAAGTTTTATCATTTGAATAAATTCAATGCGCATTCGTCAAACTTTTTTCACTAAGATGCACTTCGTAGCGTAAATTTCAAGGAGGACTACATAGAAATGGCCTTGGAAGCAGCTTTAGCAAAAGAATAAGAAATGAATCTCTTCTACGCAGAAAACGGACACGATGCACATTATTTCAGCCCAGCAAAAATGTGAAAACTTCAACGCCCGCCTTGCACAAGTGACTGACTTACTTCGATAGATTTTAGGCACGTCTTTAGCCCATCTGAAGGGAACGACGGGAGAGGGTGCGTGAGTCCTCGATATTTTCTCTAGTTTTTTTATTTAAAAAATATTTTCAATTTTTTTTTAATAAAATGTATTTTTATTTAAATAGTTTTTAAGCCCTTGCAAATTTTAGAGCGATCGTTATTAAACGTCTTAGGAACGCCTTTCTTTATCCTCGTTAAAAAAAAAACAGGGTAAGAAGGCAACTCCCCATAGCCGGCACCATTCCTCCGTGTTGCATAACTTACGGAAAATTTCACTAAAAACGTCTATTGTCAAATTGAAAAGAATCTTAGAATTCCTGATAGACGTATATCAGCATAGATGTAAGGGCGGAACAGTGAGCTCTGAACCTTGCCAGCAGTACTTTTTATACTGGAAGTCCACTACTGTGTCAAACTGGAACTCTTTTTTACGCCTTTCGTTGGCCAGATCCGCTTGAACATAATTCAGAGGTTATGATGCTTCGCGGCGCACAAATTGAAATGAACTCACTACCTGCAACAAGCTACGGGCTCATAGACGGTCCATACTTCACAGTTCCAAAATGTTAATACATTGAGGCTCACACGACGTGAATACAACAGGGTCATCACTGTCGCCGTAGCATTGGGCAGGCAAACCTCAACCTACTGCCTAACCTATGCCTCCTGAGGGGAGGAATGTTGTAGTAAGAAAAATTTAAAAAAGCTCACTGGAGATGCAGATGCTGATCAGATTACGGGAACGCAGTTTATCGTATTAAATTGTCGCACTACGTTGAACTCAATCACTAATTTCCTATTTGTTTCATAAATACTTATGATTCTTCTTACATCCGCAAAATCACGTGTTGGAGTAATTTTGGCTTATGCTCAACAACGACTAATCCACACTCTACAACCTTTGAAATTTTCATTGAGAATATAATAAACAAAGAGAAGAAGTAGCACAGTAGGAAATTCGTCAATGTCAGTAATTCGGGAACAAGTCGTTAGGGGAAAAACCTCGGAAACGACCCAAGTGCGCATGGGTGACACATATTCACTTTATTTCAACATTCACGCGCATATTTTATGAAAAGTTATTCATTTTCATGAAAAATTATTGCTGAACTATTTTCAACTTTCATCAAGATAAAAAAGTCCTTTCTATAAATATTACTGTTCCTTGAATTCATTCAGCAAAATGCGTAACATAATTTGGAATAGATCATCGACCAATACTGATAATTGAGTGAAGTTGAGTAGAGTTATATTTCGTTGTGTAGATAACATTTGCTTCGTAACATATTATTAAAATAAATTTGAATAATTCCTTCAGAGTACAAGAGCGACGACTTGTAGAACATTTAAAATTTTAATATGAAACAGTGATGAAAATTATTAAATTAAAGCACAGAGCCCAAGAATGTTCCTATCGGAATAATTCAAAATTAATCGAAGCAAACCCATCTTAGCAATTTTTTTAAAATCTAGTGTGACTTGATAATTGAAGGAAAATCCAAAATTTTCTCACCGGTAATCTCAATTTCGTACTTTCGTGTGTAGTTTTTCAGAATCAGGAAGATATGCGATAACCCACGAAGACAAACGCATTGTTAAATAAATAAAAATGTAAATAAATTATGGGGAAACTCACCGGTCTGCAGCACCTTTCTGGAAGATGGCGGATATTTCTTCGAAGGTCTTGTTCTTCGTTTCAGGCACAAGGTAGTAAGTAAAGATCCAGAAGCACGCGAGAAGGAAACTGAAGGGTAGGAAAGTGTAGTTGTCGAATGTATCCTGCACACACGTGAAATGATCAGAACATGGTATCTAAAATACTCTATGTATAAGCATACTTATATTTTATTTACCTTCGAAGTCGCGAAATGGACCAAAGAACCAAAACGATTTCTTTGACTCGTTTTGTCGGCACGAAAAATTTAACTAAAAATTAACAGAATTCATGTTTATAAAAGTCATCTAATGCAGACCTAAATTCATAGGAGACCAAGTGAGCACGTTGGTAAAGACAAGTTAGCCCATACAAGGAATTAGCAATGCAATAGCACAAAAAACACTCGGGCCACAAAGATTTAATTCGTTCTTTTCATGTCATCTATACTTTTTTATCCTAGAAAATGTAAATAAACTTCAAAATTTATTCATCCAAATGCGGAAAATTTTAAAATTATTAAAGGAGCAGGCATTATTAACTAATGCCTTCAGCTGAAGAAATGTACATCACAATTGAATTAAATGCTCGGGATGGTGCAGCATTCTAAAATGGTGGAGTACGGAAGAGAGAAAATAAAGGATCATTGAAAAATGAAGAAGCAATTTGGCACTTTCTTAAGGTACTCGCGCAGATGAAAAGTAGCATAGTGTGACTACAGTTTATAAAAAATAAGATATAGATAAATAAAGGCAATCAATTTAAAGTATAAACACAGTAAATTTTGTGAATACTTCAAGTTCCCTGAGACATCGAGCCCGGTAAACTTCAAAGAAAGCGACCCAAGTTTTCATCAGAGGACTTGGCTTCCTTTCATCAGGTGAGTGAGCTTTGCAAGCTTACGTCCACAGCCACCACCATTAAGTTTTCCTAAGTATTTCGTTTTTGGTGCTTCTGGGTGTCAGAAGGTAGAAGTTAGTAAAAACTTGATCTATGGTAGGAAAAATAAACAAATTTTGTTGAATATTAATTTTCCTGCATAAATTCAAACAGAAAAAACTTTTTAAGCTCCCTCCAACTGATTGGATGGCCTACGACCTCATGTTTAACTTTCAAATCCATGCGCATGAACTGCGATAGGAAAAATGACCAAAGCAGCCACAAGAATGCATGGACTCCTAACCTTCATCTCAGGCCACAAGAATGCAACGACTCCTAAACTGCATCGCAGTGCCACAAAAAAAAAACATTTCCAATAAAGTACAAACATGAAACGTCGATACATTGGATTTTAAAACACCTTAGCCTAAAGGCATCCTTAATTGAGAATGACACATTGGTATTGGGATACCCGTGTAAAATGTTGAATCAAAAAATGATTGATAGAAAAGCACATCAAAAATGAGTTCCTTAGCTCTGCCTAATCTGATTGTGACAGTGCATTTGAATATAAGTTACTAAGAGAACACAATACTCGTAACGCTTAGTTGAAAAATGTTTTCGTTTGTGCGCATTTAAATTGAAATAAGAGTAAAAGTCGCGTTTAAATACCTTAAACACAGAGACCCTTAATTGCTATTCATACATGGTTATCGTAATACCCATGTTAATTAAGTGTTGAGACAAATAATGATTTAGATCCTTAATTGCTATTCATACATGGTTATCGTAATTACACATGAGAATTGTCGATAACATGATTCGGAGAAAAGCACGAAAAAATGAGTTATTCTTTGTCGCGGTAGCGGGATTCTGGGAATGCATTTAAAATACAGGTGACTAAGGAAAGCATAATCCATGTGACGCATTGCTGAAAACCCTCTCGTTAGTGCGTACGCGTATTGAATAATGAGCAATTGGAACGTAGGAACTAGTGATACGAGTGTGAGGGATTAATGTTATAAGTAAAATAAGCAAATTAGATTTATTTTGCGTCTAGAACTATGAGGACAATTAAGAATGCAAGGACTCCTAACCTTCATCTCAGGCCACAAGAATGCAAGGACTCCTAAATGCATCGCAGTGCCACAAGAATGCAAGGACTCCTAACCTTCATCTCAGGCCACAAGAATGCAAGGACTCCTAAACTGCATCGCAGTGCCACAAGAATGCAAGGACTCCTAACCTTCATCTCAGGGCCACAAGAATGCAAGGACTCCTAGCCTGCATCTCAGGGCCACAAGAATGCATGGACTCCTAACTTGCATTTCAGGGCCACAAGAATGCAAGGACTCCTAAACTGCATCTCAGGGCCACAAGAATGCAAAGACTCCTAACCTGCATTTCAGGGCCACAAGAATGCATGGACTCCTAACTTGCATTTCAGGGCCACAAGAATGCAAGGACTCCTAACCTGCATCTTGGGGAAGCCGATGCCGACGAGGAAGTTAGAGAGCCAGTTGACCAGCACGGCGATGGACATGGCGGCAGGCCGAGTGCCCTGCGTGAACAGCTCCGCTGTTATCATCCAGGGGATGCTGCCCGGCCCAATCGCGAAGAAGATCACGAAGCATAGCGTACTAATCACAGACATGAACTTCATCCAGTCCATCATCGCCTGCCAAATAACACGATGTTACTTCAAGACATCAAACGTGCAAGTGTCGTTCAGAGCACCACTGTATGTTATCATTGTGCGCTTGAAAAAAACAACTTATGTGAACAATCGGTAAAACAGGAATTGAAGAGCTACATTGGAGCCGTTAGTGTACGTTGTTTCAGTTTTATAATACAATAATGTTCAAAGCACAGCGTACCAAATAAATTATACTGAAACGGTCAATGAATGAATTAGGCTAAATGGGTTGGAAAATGGTAGAAACAATTAACTTATTTTCTTGCGAATTTGAAACTAAATTTTTGAAAACATGAGCTTATATTATGAAGTCTACATAGTACGAGCCGACTCGTAAATCGTAGCATGAATGTGGATATGAGCCCTTTGCCCGGAAGTCAACTCGACGAGAAGACTCATGAATGAACTGGATGAAATCTATACCGTCACATACAGCAGTAAGAATGCAAACTGCTTTTTATTAGGCTGAACTTACGCAAATTATTCACACAAGTACGGCGCAGCGTCTACCTTTATCAATAGGGTGATGGTGATGAAATTATTCACACAGGCACGGCGCAGCGTCTACCTTTATCAAGAGGCTGATGGTGATGAAATTATTCACACAAGTACTGCGCAGCGTCTACCTTTATCAAGAGGCTGATGGTGATAAAATTATTCACACAGGTAGGCCCAGCGTCTACCTTTATCAAGAGGCTGATGGTGATGAAGATAGAGAAGACAAACATCCCTCCGAGCCCGTACAGATGCAGCGTCCTTCTGCCAGCGCGATCCATGAGCGGGATGGAGACGAGCGTCATGAAGACCATGACGACACCCACACCCATCGTCGCGTACTTACTCTCCTTCGGGCTGATGCCCGCGTCTCTGAACAGACGCGTCGAGTAGTACAGCACCTGCAGAATACAATTATCTACGTCAATGACCGATCCAATTTCTATCTATGTCAACGACCGATCCAATTTTTATCTACGACAACGACCGATCCAATTTTTATCTACGACAACGACCGATCCAATTTTTATCTACGACAACGACCGATCCAATTTCTATCTACATCAACGACCGATCCAATTTTTATCTACGTCAACGCCCGAAACAATTTTTATCTACGTCAACGACCGATACAATTTTTATCTACGTCAACACTGAGCTCAGTGTTACCGACTCGCGGGCTTGTGACGGTGCTACACTTACATAATAGGCCAGTGAAACTTTTTATATCACACGCCAGTGAGACTTTTTACATCACACGCCAGTGGGCATTTACATATAACTTTAGCAGCCCAAGCCTAGTTTCCGCAGTGGAATGTCATACTCATAGATTCACCCTGTGAAAAAAATTAGACCAGGATGTCGTTAATCGAAAAGATGGAATTATTAGACTCCTCGAAACGTCTAATATTGCATTAATTCTTAGAACTATCGCCTGATGACTCCTCCTAGGTAAAACTGAGAGTGGATAAATGCATTTGCTCAAAAACGTTCACAAGTTTCGTGACCGTTGCTCATCAGATTTCATGACAAATTAAACGAAGTGTGAATTCGAGTTACACTAAAAAAGTAATCTTGTGTTGTTTTCTATTATTTTCCGCAAGAAAGACAAAACTGAAAGAAGCGCAGACCCAATGAACGCACCTGTCGATTTTCGAGAGCGAAAAAAACAATCTTGTAATGAAGACCAATTAGAAGGTATATGCCACTTGGAAAATTGTCTAATAGTCCACAGAAATCATCATTTAAAAAAGAACACCAGTCATAGAAAGAAAAAAATGGATCGTAAAAGAGGCAACCTAGGAAGCTAAGAGACAAGCTGCTTGGGACGCACAGCGTTGATGCCAGACAGCTGGTCATAGAAATAAATAAATAAATGGATCGTAAAAGAGGCAACCTAGGAAGCTAAGAGACAAGCTGCTTGGGACGCACAGCGTTGATGCCAGACAGCTGCTGCGACAGCTGCATGATCACGCCGATGGTGAGCGGCATCCTGAGAGCCTTGGACCTGATGAGCTGCATCACGGAGAAGTGCGCCTCCGTCTGGTTGGCCGCCTCCTCGGCTCGCATCTCCTCGATGTCCTCCTCCACGTTGCTGGAGGCGCGTAGTCTTCGCAGCGCTGAAAAATGTTTCAGTTCAGTTAATTCACTTGGAAATATGTTTCTCAGCACACGTTTCATTGCTCGTAATGGCTCTATGAGGATGAGATTTGGTAATTGCACCGCCTATGGACGATGTAAGATAATATTCGGAAGCCTCAAGAAGCATAAGTCCATCTTGTTTAATTCGTGTGTGAGCGTGTGGAACCTTAATTTCTTGGAACATCACAAACAAAATACTAGCTATGACAAGAATATAAAACATCGCTATATATGCTGGCAGCAATCCGGTAAGGCAGGCTACAGTAAAAAATTCAACTGTTTACCGTGATAGACAGCTGCTTAGTTCTTCACGAACTTACCCTGTACCCAAGCTTAGGACGCGCGCAGTCTGGGTCATGGGATTCCTATGTTATCAATATGTGAAACCAATCCAGCCCTTGGCATTGAACACACAAAAGATAAGTCATCGAGTCAAGCAACATTCTTTCAATCAACTGCCCTAGTTCGGAGGTCAGGCACAGCGTTGAATTCCACAGCGAGATAGTGAAATTCCAGCCCTAGTCAACAATACCATTAGCTTCATGCAGTTTCCGTTGTATTCAGCGTATCTGAAATATATTGAATAGGGAAGAACTGACTTTTAATCCCATTTTTTTAAATAGTGCTAAATAATTTTTCCCAAACAATTCATTTCAATATTGGACAGTCACTGAAGTTGGCTCTTTTTCCTCCAGTCAATACTAGTCACAGAAAAGGTTTTCATATGCTTTGTAAGATAAGAAATAATGT
Organism: Platorchestia sp. MABIK; assembly: GCA_014220935.1. Taxonomy (NCBI): domain Eukaryota; kingdom Metazoa; phylum Arthropoda; class Malacostraca; order Amphipoda; family Talitridae; genus Platorchestia; species Platorchestia sp. MABIK. The sequence continues at coordinate 57,592 of JACJUY010003401.1, forward strand.
AATCACAGTATATACCTCCATTCAAAATCCATCGAGGAAGATAAAAAATTTTCACAGCTTCTCCAGTTACCTGAACACCGATAGATTGTTCTCATCTAGAGTCAGATCATAAATTATTGTTGTCTGATTTTTTAACTTAATTAAATAGAGAGGATAGGTGAACTCCTTTAGGAGGGTCTAAGAATCCAAATGGACCCCATATAACCATAAGAAATCAGGCCACGAATATCATGAGGGAAAAACATCCCGAGGAATGAAAAATGCATGGAAATAATATTGTTCTTTTCAGCCCTGGAGACAAAATTGCGCACTACTGGTATCACTTCTTACTCGTATCATCACCTCAGACTGCCTATCACTCCAATTTTCTCGAGAGACCACACATAATCCCCTACCGTCTCCAAAAATCAAGCATCTACCTTTCCATCTCCACGGACCACATACCACCATCACCCAGCACCATACTCCCGTCAACATCACCCAGAACCAGATACCACACTCACCCTCATCCAGCACCATGCACTCCCCCTCATCACTCATCATTACCTGGCACCACACACCATCCTCATTATTCATCATCACCTGGCACCACACACCACCCTCATACCACCACCCAGCACCACACACAATCCTCATCATTCATCATCACCTGGNGCGGCGACTCCGGGCAGACGGGCAGCAGCACGAGCTGCAACACAGCGGGCACCAGAGCCAGACCTGCACATCATCGGTACTTGTTAGCCTCGCCCACCCCAGTGTCATGGACTCAAAGTAAAGCAAATTTTATAATTTTCGAAAGTTTTATCGTGCATTTGTGGGTGTCTCAAGAAATTTTTATGGTATGATGTTTTAAAAACACATTGAATTTTTAAAAATTGTCTCGTAGTTCACGCTCGCATAGAAGTGAGTGTTCTATAGTGAGTTATACACGCAGGTACAGACTAATACACCCAATGCTTACGCAGGATGCTGTAATTCTTGATTTTCACGTATCAGCTTTCACCTGAGGAAGAAATTTAGATAAATCCATAAAAAATTCATATCGCTTCACAATCAGTTGAACCCATGCAAAAGTGGGGAAAGCGTCACCATTTAGAATGTGAAAATACATACCCACTTAATGGAATACGTTTTTTTTTTCGTCGCGTAGATTTCCAACAATAGAGCCCTATGAAAGCTTTGTGCGTGGTCGTATGAACGTGGAAGCAGAATTACTTTCTCGTCCTTCACGGAGAACAGCGGTTGGCCTGTCTCTAAACTGGCGAATGTTACTTAAATCACGTGCAATTCCCCGATCACATAAGACTCGAATTCATTTAAGGGATCAAAGCAGGAATGTAAATCCAAATAGTGAATTCGAGCGGAACTATTGCAACTCAATGAATTCCTTAAGTGAAAACGAACGAAAGTTGTAGCCTGTTAAGGTGCTGGGTGGTGCTTTTGATATTGGAGATGGAAATTACTACACAGCAAGATCACACGAAAGTACAGAAACACCTCATGAAATGTATGTTTAAACGTACATGTTGATTCTAACCAAGCAATTGTATTGCAATTGTATTTGCTCACCAACGTCCCTGGAACCACTTCTTTAATACGTTGCAAGTGTCAGTCGTTGCAGGAACAGCGTTGAATGTATTTGTAAGTGTATGAGCTAAAGTAAATTCGAACATGGGCCAACTGTTGGTGCTCGTGAGGTGGGTGCTTCCGTGAGCTAGATAGCTGAAGTATTATCTGCTTCAAGAGGTTTTCTACCGAAAATTTATACTGCAAACACGGAAACCAGAAAAATAAGTCACCGCGGACAAAAATGAACGTTAGATGATCATAATAGGCGGTTATTGAAGAGGACAGTGACGGAAATAAGGACAAGATAGATTCAAAAGTTTCTGTCGAAGTGTATGTTGGGCTGCATGTGTATGTTTCGCGAGCTGGCGAAAATAAATATATAGAAAGCAGGCAACTTACCCAGCAAGATGTTCCAGTGGTCATAGTTGCCGAGCAGTTGCTCGATGCCAAGCACTTGGGAGAGAAGGAGCCCCACGGTCACAGCGAGCTGATTCACGGTGCCGAGACCTCCTCGGAGGTTGAGGGGAGCGATCTCACTAATGTACATCGGCACCAGCGATGTGTTCAGACCTGCAGAGTTACGTGCGGTCAGGCGAGGGAAAATGTTGCACCCAGATTAGATAAGATGTTAGTTTAAGCCTCCCTAACCGCTAAAAAAGACTATCCCGAAGAGAGGAAGATTTGATTAGATTAGATGTTAGTTTAAGCCTCCCTAACCGCTAATAAAAAAAACGTCCCGAAGAGAGGAAGATTGGATTACATGTTAGTTTAAGCTTCCCTAACTGCTAAAAAAATAAGCGTTCCGAAGAGGGGATGGAGAAACGCACCATTTAATATGGAGATAAGGGAACGCGGAATTTATGCAGAAGAGGTACAGAAA
>JACJUY010003401.1:60255-83233 GCA_014220935.1 Platorchestia sp. MABIK
AATAAAATACATGCTTACGATTTTTGTTCAACCCAGAGCAAGGTACAATGTAAAAGAGCTGAAATTCTTTGAACGATCTTACAGGTTTATGTCGACGCTAAAGGCCTGTGCTCATACCCGCGTCAACGATGGCATTTCAAGGCGAGGATTAATAATGACGGACGAAAATAATCGTAATCATTATATATTCAAGACTATTTTCTATACAGAACGAACGGAAAATGTGAATTTAATAGCATACAAGATTTGTCGCATAATTGGGAAATGGTTGGTAATTGGCTTGACTGTTACGGCTCAGGATAACTATCACCATTAATTCGGACATTATCGGACAAGTTAGGGCTAACGGAGCTTGAAAAGATAGTTCATTGAGGTGCGGTGTTATTCAGGGTCACGAACAGCTCAAGTTGATGTCTAAAAAAGTAACATAACAAATGGGAAGAAACTTAAGCATGTTCTACATCTTTCAGCAAAATGTAGAACATCAGAAAGGCGACGAGGCATGCTTATCTTAGGATCGTACAGCAGAATATGTAATTAAAATGTACACCAGGTATCGTGGTCACGCTGTCCTCTGACGCCTTGAGCAGTGTTCACAAAATGTACTCCTGAAAACTGAAAACACGATTAGCCGATTTCCACCTACGAAATTGAATTTCCACGAAATTGCCAATTTTCATCTACGAAATTGAATTGCCACGAAACTGCCGATTTCCACCTACGAAATTGAATTTCAGCGAAATTGCCAATTTCCACAAAATTGAATTGTCAATTTTCACCTACGTTTTAGTGTAACTTGAGTTGTAAACAGTTACCTTTAGAATGAAATTTATCGTCCTATCACTCGTGCGCTGCATCGGGTTACATTAATTTTCAGGCGAGGAAAGAACATAGAAACGTTTCTCATCTACTTCAAGAAAATATTTATTCACGATTAGAGCTCATGGTTTTAGAAAACAGCTTACATTTGGCATGTGAGCTGACTTTAGCTAGCTGTACAAGGGATCAAGCACTGGTGATTCACCGTGCTCAATTTTTTTGTAGGTATGTATTCGACGAATTTCTCAGCTGTCTTGTCACTCCCAGTCAGGTGTCCCTTAGTACCCAGCAATCGATTTCCAGCTTTGCATCAGAGGATTTTATTGACATACGATTATTATATTATTTAAGATGTGCTTTGATGTGCGAAACTCATTAAAATTAGACCTATTATTCTCTTGTTATAAATATCAGAAAAATAGGCAGTACTTAGGAATTGAGAAAATGAGTTATTTCGAGAATATCAGTAAAGATTAGATGAAAAGTAAGTTTAAGCCTCCGTAACCGCATATAACGCGGTCCAAAGAGAGTTAGGAAGAATGCATCATCTAGTATGGACTTGAGGGAACGCGGAATCTATGCAGAGGGTGCATAAAAACAATGAATTGAGAAAGAAGTTCATGAAAAAATATTAAAGTTGAAGATGGAAGTAGTAGGTGATGAAAAAAAAGACAGCAGTAATCCGAAAAAAGATGGTCCATAACGAAACAAACAACCTTTTCTACTTCAACTAAAGGAAGGCCTACCTAACCTTTTGCTCAGGACTTCACATATTCCCCCTGGGAGCACTAATTCTTTCAGACCCGATAATTTTTTGAGGGGAGAATAACAGTAGAATTAGGCTAATTTATACCTTACGTTTTATATACATGTCACGATGTAACAAAGCAATAAAAATGTGCTGCGTTTGTCGAAACTACGCGTCCGCCAAGTCTGTCAGTTATGAATGAACGCGAATAATGCAGAGCCCCCCTTTTACCATTTTTACAGATAAACAAACCCAAAGCTTGTAACTAGAATAAATGCAAATCTCTTATTTTTTCTGCGATAATGCATGAAGTTCGCTAACCGGTGAGGCTGAATTTATCGAAGATTACTGAGCGCAATGGAAATCAGTTCATTTACGCGCTTGCTGTAGCTTCTTGTAGCAGCCAGATATCGATCTCACTAGTCACATGGACCCTGCTCGTAGACAAATGCCTTTGCGATATGAAAGCCACACAAAGGACTGTTGGCGAACGACCCAGCCTTGGACTAAAACGCATCGAAACGCTGCAGAAATTGGGGATGGCTTAGAACGGCAAAGACAGTGGCAAAGTTTTATCCACGATATATGAGCATGCTCCTCTAAATTACAAACGCAAGTAACACAATTAAAACTATTATACACCTCTGTAACGATGGTGTGTGAAATAATCACTTTGACGAAGGAAATAGACGTTATTAAGAACACTAGCATAAAATGGATGGTAACAAAGGCAATCACATAGAATGATATTGTTTGGCCTTTGTGGTATCAAGTACGATAGTGATTCTTTGAAATAAACTTCCTTCCTGCCTATTGTCCAAAGTTTAAGGGCAGTTCTATTGTTTAGTCTGCTAAATTGAAGGCACTTTTCAAAGACAGTTTTTTACCTTTCATATAACACAACAATGTGGAGGGATGGATCTCTGAGCAAATTCTCTGATTCATCATTCATTGAAGCAACGAAATGTAACAAGAGAACTTTTCCAGAACCTGGAGATGTTTTCAACTGATCACTGGAGCTTTTTAACAGAGACTCTCTTCAAGTCTCAAATTAGAGAAACATTGTTCCACATGACATCATTGAACATATTTAGGATTTGGAACAGAATTTTCTGGACTCTAACTTCACACGCCACTACTAAATATCAATACAGGGGAGATAACTTAACAAGAGCAAATTCTTTAAGTAGGTCACGATTTTCAATAACGTTGACGCACTTCATAGCAATTACAAGGATCTTGACTCGGAACACAAAAAACAAAATGATGAAGCATTAAATGTGTTGCATGCATGAGACAGCCGCGTCAGCTGGTCATTGTCATCAGAAATTAATATTTCACAGATAGAAGTAAAAAGCTCCAGTGATCAGTTGAAAACTTCTCCAGGTTCTGGGAAAGTTCTCCTGTTATATTTCGTTGCTTCAATGAACATCAGAATTTCACATTTCAGTTTATAATGTGATTACTTCAGTAGCTAAGTGAGCGGTGAACGCATCTGTGATACAAACTTCAATACCTCTTGAATTTTCCCGATTTCAATCGTTCACCGCGAAAAAAAAAATTCCATTAGTTTGAACAATTGACAATGACCAGCAGTAATCGCAAGAGGCAACTGTCATTATCTTCACATTTACAATAATGAGGAAAAAAGCGGCGGCACAAAAACTTTGACCGCAACGTGTGCCACTGGTGGCCACGGAGGGGATTTTCATAGTGCTGCTGACCGACCAATTTTCACAAACTCAATTTTCTCAAATACTTGAATAAAGCTAAATGAAGGCACGATCCAGATAACGTTTGATATTTTCACAATTGCTTCCTACAATTGACTTTAAATTTGCGTTGAACATTTCAGTTTAACCAATTGCGGTTGAAGTGTTGAGCGTGACCTCAGTGGTCAGGCCAGCTACAACCACTATGATATTAACATTCGTACCTGTATGACCGTAAAAAATATCGCTGATCACAATGACCGCGGACAAAAAATGTAACAAAAATGCAGAAGGATGAGAGTAAGTAGAAGCAACACTGACCGCAGTTGACGCCGATGACGAGGCGGCCGAGGATGAGCATCTCGTAGGAGGCGATGAACTTTGAGAGGCCCATGAGGATAGCGCCTCCCACCCCCAGCAGGTTGTTGAGCAGCAGGCCCCGCTTCCTGGGCACGGGACAGCCATGAATAACTCAACACTATAGCAAGAAAGGTTGCAGGACAGGTTAAATAAACACTGAGCAATGGAGGTTAAACATCCTCAGTTTAACACTGCAGCAAGGGAGGTTGCAAGGACGGGTTAACTCAACACTGCAGAACGTATGAACGTATTTGTCATGAACGTATTTCTGAAACAAACATCAATCCGTCTCGAATTTTTCCGATATTATTCGTTCACCGGGACACAAAACAAATGCATCCAATATAGCAATAGTCGAGATTTGAAAACCGTTTTTGTATACGTCCGGGTTGAAACCGTATCGCAGTTGAAGAACTTCCAGCTGTCGACGCAAACATTATTTGATGGTAACAGATAAATTATACTAACAAATATATGCGAACACGACGGTCATTTTTATTTGGAATTTGGTCACAAATAATGAAAATTTAACCATAGAGTCCACACTACACAGTCAAAACTGAGAAAATCAGTATCAGTACTTACAAACAAAGCTCCAAGGAACAAAGCTTTTTTAACCAGTCAATTAAGCGGAGAACGGAAAGCAGAAAAACATCGCTAGAGGATATCCGCGGATGCATTGGGAGAGAAATTCACGTAACTTCAGAGAGGGACACTGAAACCAAGGAAGTTGGATATAATCCATTAAAATCTCCTTAACTGAAACCCTGCTCTCGATGGCTGTGACAATCTGTGCCACATCGACCCTCATCTGATTTTGTTTAATGACAATTTTGCTGCACAAAAGCAACGAAAGGAAATATTCTAAATTACCTAATATATTATTTGTACTGTATAACATATTATATAGTACAGTATAGTATGTACTTTGTAACATATTATATAGTACACATTTTACCACACAATGAAAAATTGTACACAAAGAATGGAGTTTCGTTTTCCCACCATCAGGGCAGCTTTAAAATACCTCTTTCAGAAACATAACGCCATTCAAATTATAAAGTAACAAAAAGAAATAACATCTTAAGACCTACTTTTCTCTTTGTAAAAAGGAAAAGTAGCTCAGCACAAACCATCCGTTATAACTAGAAAGATGACAGGAAATGAATGAAATGTGCTACATTTCTATCCTTGCAAAAAAATGAACAAATCAAATTTTCGCGAAAGCTTTGTACCAGAAAACCTTCAGAGGATGCAGCAGCAGAAGACTGCAGAACATTCAGCATGTCTGAGTTCAAACGTTAGGCAAAAATTTGTGGAGCAGTTTACTCCGTCAAAAGTACGTCATGATCCAGTTCCGGCTAATGCTGCTCGAAAAATTGAGAGTCGAACGTTTAAAAGTTTAGATGAATGCTCGCACAGTTAACTAGTATTATGGACATTTTGCGCCCGGTCCAGGCTCTCAAAGCAGCGAGAGCTTTTGATATCACAGTCTGGGCCGCGAAAATGAAGGTACAATTTTCGTTAATTTTTTTCGGTTTTCAAGTTTCCCGACAATTTTCGAACGGCACATAACCATTGAGTATTACAAACGAATACGTGACAGTTTGGGAACTTTTAGGTAGTTTTTAAAACTTAGATATTTTCCAACATATTAGTTCATTAATAGAGCACACAACCAATCACGGACGAGATCTGCGACACAATGTCACAATCACAGACGAGATCTGCAACATAATCACACAATCACGGACGAGATCTGCAACACAATGACACAATCACGGATGAGATCTGTACCGCGAGACTTGCACTCGGAGGCCAGACGTGCGCGAGACGCCGCGCAGCGACGCCTGAACGTCACGCGCGTTCAGTACGCCACGCAAAAGATCACCACGTTTCCCGAGGCCCTGGGTAATAAATCACGAGTCCACGAGAGGAAGACGAACAGACGTTGAAGTAGAAGGATTCCGTCACAAATCATGGCGGCGTAAACAGCCCTACCACAACTTTGATTTACCTCAAGGATTCTTAAGGTCGGACATGGCAGAAGAAAGCCAGCTCTTAGACATGATGAATGTCATGGAAGAACGAGCGACAATAATGCTATCAGTAAAATTTATGTCGTTAATTTATGATAAATGTGCCGTCTCTAAAAAATCTTCGGAAAATTCTATGAGATGTTAAAACAGAACTGAAAAATTGTGTCGGCTTATGCATAACTTTCGACCAGAATATAAGTCACAGTCACTACTTTATTTACGGTTAAGTATTTCATTTTCGTATTGATTGAAATTAAAAAAAAACGAATGAGCAGATAAATCTGACACGAGGCCATCTAACTTTTTCCAGTCAATTCAGATACGACTCTTATTTTCATGAAATTAGTAATATATTAGTTTGAAACTCCCTTACTACAACAAAGGTGATCACATGCCAGCGAAGAGAAAGACTATTCAGCATGGACTGAAGAAAACGATGACTGTTTAATCAAAGTGTGTTCTCACACACGATACTATGTGCATTTATAGGAAAAACAAATACTCTGGATGCATGCTCATCAACGAATTAGGTGAAAGAGGCAGGGAAGACGAATGAGCGATAGAAAAGAAGGCATGAAAAGTGAAAGAAGCAAAGTGGGCACAAAAGATATAAGTCCCGACAGCCTACCTATGGCTGAGGTACCGATCGGTATCTCACCTACAGGCAGCAGTCTTCGTGGCATAAGATTAATAAATCTAACTAAACTTTATCTATAGCCTATCCTATGTATCATGAGAGGATACCCATTCCTAAGCGAGGCGAGACGTCGCATTCTTTTTAAAAAATGTGTTACAAATATCGGTTTACTTAAGTTATCAGTCGAAGAAACAGTAGGGGAGCAGGGCAGAGTGGAAACGTTCGGGCGGAAATCCTTGGGGAAAAGTCTTTTGGGCAGAACATTTATTTATGGAATAATTATTGTTTCATACTTTTTTGTATGATTTATCATTCTGTATCTTTTCTTTCTGTGTAGTTTTGATTACTGCATGGTTGCGCTCCTGTGTAAGAACAATGACGAGAGGCTTAGTCTCAGTGCCCTGGTATGGATAATTCCCTACACTCCTTTAATTAGAATACTGAGGAGGTAGGCCCGAGCCTTCTAAAGACAACTAGCCTGGTAGGTGTGTATTATTATTTTTATTGATTGAAATAAAGCTCTCATAGCTGGGATTTAATTCATTTTTCTATAAAGAGTAGTTGAGGTAATACAGAGGTATGTAACTTTCAGCTGATGTTACAGTGCGACCGTCTTCGAAGATGGGCTCTTTGGCCGGTTTTAACTTGCCTTTTAATGGCTTTCAAGAGGCTGCTGCCATTGCATAATATCAGTCATCTCTCTTTAATGAGTTTGATTATCATAAGTCCAACGGATTGAACAAAACACTGAAGTCGAGTATAAAGTTAACGAAAAAATGGGAAGAAATATTAAAATGAAGAATTTTTATAATTATATCTTAGTAAACAGTTTCGGCGCCTTAGGCATGAGTCGTCAGTAGTCAGTTTCGTCCGCGCACGAGTTAAACTTCCCCAAAATATTCCGGTAGTTCTCATTAAACCTAAGGGACTACAAATTTAACAAACTCGATTACTTAAATTCAGAATAAATAAATTTGAGAAATAAAAGTTGCGCAATATCTCTCCCATGTTGACATATTTTAGAACAAACGGAATCGAATACATAAGTTAGTTTTAAAAAGATAATTAAATCCTCGGAGTAACTTCCGTAGAGTAAATTCATCTGCTTGTCAATTCTGCGCTTGCCAGTACTTGCAATTGCACTAATTCGAAGATTAGTGCTGTAGTTAAAGTTTAGTAGGAATAGTGCTCAATTCATCATATTTGTATTGTTTCCACTAAAATACACTGGTGCATCTAAATCAGTCAGATCCGGAAATCATTAAAAATAAATGTCAATTTTGCACTACAAATTATTAAAATATGAGGGTTCCGAAGAAGAGTCAATTTTAATACATAGCTAGAACGAAGCAGTAAAACATATCTGACGTAAATGTTCAACGAGCTTTCAGTTCCAGCAAAATTCATGTGGTATTTGCGAATTATTCATTTTTTAAGATAAATTCAAATTATTTACCCATGTTTACAAACTAGATTAAGCTTATAAAACTATTTTTCTTGCATTACACGCCAAAATCACTGAGTGCTCAATGAGTCAAAAGTCCAGACTAGGTATGACCAAGAATGCAATGCGTACACGAAGTGTAGGATTAAAGCTACGCTCTTGCGCAAAACGCAGCTTCTTTGAAATATAAGATATCCGGGAGAACCATAAAAGTCTATGTTCACATCTTACATGCACATTAATATACAATATCACTTTAATAAAAAACATTCTCGCTCGAATTCTAACTTTCTACGAGTTTGCGGCTACCAACAACTTGGACGCCGTAAGCGTAGTATACACGCGTTTTGAGTGTTCGAATGAAGATCTATACGCGTTTTTTGGACAAATATAGTATGCAATATGCACTAAATATTTATTTTCAAAAATAATTAGAGCCTTTAGACAATAAAATGATATAGGTCTTAGTTTTACTAAAAACCAAAATAAAATATTAAAAAATGGCGCAGATTGAAGTGTCCCTGACACCGATCAAAATGAGCTCTCTTGTTTGTGTGCATTTTCAGCGTCCTAACCTAATACATTTTGTTCGGGGCACCAGAATAAATTAAAAAAATGGGAAAAATTATACATGTTAATATGGAACCTTGGCCATTTTAATGAAATACAGTCTATTTAATATATGACTCAAGAAAGTTCTAAATGCCGCAGTTAAAGAGAATCAAGTTAATTCAGTCACAGAATGTTGTGTTAAAATTTTTGCAAGTGCTTCCAGGACCTCCAAAAATAGTTTGGCGACTGAAGCATTATTACCAACCAAGCAGAGGGACTTGAACTTTACATATTTTTGAGCGTTTCTCATTCATTCTACTACTTTTATACAATGAAAATTTTAAATGGTGTCGTACGAGTATGGTCAACTGCAGAATTATTGCAGGTTGTTTAATCAATTTGAGTAGCTGAGGTTTAATAATAAACATTTTGCATAGACTGTCAGCAGGAATAGCGGACAGAAGTACGAGTATTATGTGTCCTAAGAAAATGTATTCTATTGTGTGAGAAGTATTATGTGTTCCAAGAAAATGGGTTCTATGGTGTGAAAAGTATTATGTGTTCTAAGAAGCAATTGTCATGAAGTTCTTTAAATCTCAACTATTTTAATTAGGAAACCGGCAGCCACAGCAAAATGATTATTTACCATCAAAAAATACTTCCAAAAGAGGCCCGTACAAATGTGAAACATGGCATGCAAGGAAGATAAAAAATTCACACACATTCGTTTCCCACCATCGAGAGCGTCCATTATTTCCATCAAGTGTGAGCATTCTAACAATCATTTGGGGTGAAATTCATATTGCTATACAGAGAAGGCGACGCAAGAGCCGCAATAACTTTCACGCTGAAGAGAGGTGGTCTCCATGGCGGATGCAATTTTCCAACTTCCAGTTCAATAAACGAGCGAGCACTCGACGCCATGTTAATAGCATCGTGCTTCCTTAAATTGCACTTTGTCAGAGTGACGAAGCTTGGCCAACCTACGGCGGGGCTCGGAGAGCCCCTCGCTCACTAATGCTCAAGTCCAGACTTCTGAACACCACACTCCATACGGAGGGCACAATAAATACATAAGATAAAGTTTCCGCGATGAAAATTAAAATAGGGGTACATACTGATATTGTAATGTGAAGGCTTACATTTAGCGACTCATAAAATGTCATTTGTGCCATCATTTGAACTTCTGCGCTCGGATATTTCTGATGGTAAATATTTGTTGATTTAATTTTCATTTCCCAACAATGACTGGTCCCCTTCATGCCTTATTATCATATTTATGGAGGCAGTCACAATCTTGTGGATAGCACAAATTCATGTTGTTGTTTTACATTTGAAGCATTAAAAGCTGGGATTTTTTTTTGTAGTCTACGAAAAGGAACGGGATAACTACTGAGATCAGTGCAGAAAATTTTTTTCTTGATGTTGATCTCGCAATGAACATTTCAAATTAAAAGTGCGTAAAATAAAATTTCATTCTAGTTTTAAAAAATGCAGGGGAGGTAGGTAAAAGTCGGAGCCCCAAAAATTTTTGATGAGCTGAGTTGTAACGTTATCGTGTTTCATTTTCTTCGAAAGAGACAGCAACTTAAATGCAAAGAGTCACGATTGCAAGGAAGTACTAAAAAATAGTTTTAAAACACGGTGAAATAAATAGGAGTTTATTTTTATGACGAAAACTTTGATTCGGATAGAACAAATAAAAACGCGATGCGAAGCCATGTAATGGCGGGACAGATGTCAAAACTTTCCCACCTGCCAACTTTATTGCCCACAAATCCTCCAGCGAAGCCTCCAACCATGCCGCCGATAGCAAAGATGGAGACCGCGATGGCAAACAAGAAATTCTGGAGGTCGTGCTCGATGTAGTTGCCGTAGCGCGACTGGTAGCACTCCTCGATGAACTTGAGGATGACGGACTCGGGCGCATTGATGACGCCTGTGTTGAAGCCGAACTGAAACATGCCCAGCACTGCCGCGAAGATCGCGTAGCACAGGAAGCAAGTCAAACCCTGCAAAGAGAAAAAAAGAGCCTTAAGTTAAAGATAGTTCACGTTTAGCAGCGAGAATGCATGGATCAACGAACTGTTCAATCTCAAACCCTGAGAAAATTAAGAGCCTTAAATTAAAGATAGTTCACGTTTAGCAGCGGGAATGCATGGATCAACGAACTGTTCAATTTCAAGCCCTGTAAAGAGAAAAAATAGGCCTTCACAATAAGTTTGTGTCTTTCAACAATAATTCACGGAACGACAAAATATTCTATCCTAATGTATTTTGACCGTCAAAATTGCACAAAATGCCGGCACTGTAAAGCATCGCTTCAATAGTTTTCAGCTTCAAAAGTTTTCAATTATCCTAGAATAGAAAAACGATTCAAAACGCATTCTCGTTGCTTGACGTACGGGATATCTCGTGCGGGGACAAAATTCGAAACAAGAACAAATGGTTTTTTGATTGCACGTCTCTCTTCCAATTTAAACGTCGTTTACCGGACTGATTAATAGGTCCAATTTTTCAGCGCTATGCATTGCTCCAGAGATCGGCAACGTGCAGATGGTAATGGAGTAGATGAGCGTTAATCAGAAGGGAAGGAGGGACAAAAATAATTACTTAAGCAATTTACTTTCCGATTGATTGTTTTTCGACCATGTGATTTAAGTTACAGACAGAAGAAAATTATTAAACCCTAGCTCTGTATGAATGAAGTACGAAAATAGTTGACCACAATCTACGAAGTTTCAATTTGCAAGGAATGCCTTGACTTCAACTGTGAAATAATTCTTTCGTTCATTATTCCTGACTATTTTTCTTTACAATTTACTCTCAATTCTACAGCTGAAGATAACCTGCGTGGTTCGAATGAGAACTGAAGCCAGTGACTCCTGGGAGTGGTGGAAGGAATTGGAACGCTCTAGGCAGATTTTCGCTCGGGAAAATTTACACTCTTCAATAACAAAAATTTTGCACCCATGCGAAGATTAGATTAGATTATTAGTTAGTTTAAGCCTCCCTATCCGCTACAAAGGCGATCCAAAGAGAGGAAGGAGGAAGGCACCATTTAGTATGGAGTTTAGGGAACGTGGAATCTATGCAGAAAGGGCATAGAAACAGTAAGATGAGAAAGAAGTTTATGAAACAAGATCATAGTTGAAGAAGAAAGTAGTAGGTGTTGAAAAAACAGGACAGCAGTGAACCGAAAAAAGATGGTCAGTAACGGAACAAAAACTTATTTCATTTCAACAAAAAGGAAGCCTACCTAACCTTTAGCTCGGGCCCTCACATATTCCCCCTGGGAGCGCCAATTCCCATAGATACAATATTTGTATCCCCCTGAGGGGTGCACCCATGCGAAGCACGGCTCGGAGTCTCATCTAACATGTTCATCATACGAGATAGAACATGGAAACAAAAGCAGAGAACGGAGAGAAAATGTAATATTTGTTGTCTTAGCGGATGAAAATCAGAACTCTTCCAACAATGAAACAGTGTTTCATTCATCTATACAAATTAACAAGTAGATGGTTGATTTTTTTATTGGATAATAATGACAAACTATTCATGAAAAGATTGTTAAGTGAGTGAAACAGAAAGTCACTTCACACTTATGCAAATTTAGAGTCGATCTACGAAAAATGCGAGAAAAATTATAAAAATTGTGTTCAAATCTATGCATTAATGAGAAAAAAAGCCAATAGGACCAACATTTACATAACAAATATCCTTCATGGGAAAAGAAGAAGTTTGAAAACTTGATGCAACATAATGTGAATATTTGACCGAGTCGACGAAATGTTTGACGGTAACGTAAAGACTGCACCATCTGAGCCTCTCCAAGCTCTACACACCAGATTTTAAATATTCTCGGAAATCAATAAGCGAACAAAACATAACGAAGAGGCGAAATCGTAGAAGATGAGTAAGATGAGATCAGTTGACGTCGAAGGATGAAAAAACCCACGCAAAAGTAGAGAGTTTTGTCTCTAAGCAGGCACCCTTGAATACACAGTATTACACACATTACCCTATCGTATGCCATGGTTTTCTTCGCAAAATATGAGAGCTGGCAACTTTAGAAACGTTTGTAATGAAAAAGCTCCTGTAGTCTCGTCCATCACTTCTGTCGTACATCGCAGAAACAAAAACACGCTGGAGTTGGTATTGTCGGCTGAAGAGTGCCTCTTAGCAAGTCTTGAGCTCACTTCTTTCTATGAGGAGCATTGCAATATTTATTTTCCCGCTAAATAATCTCAGCGCTTAAACAAATAAATTTGCAATCTAATAGAATACTTGTATTGTAAAAATTCCAAAGTAAAATAAAGAGTGTATATTACACCATGGCCGAGTGGTCAAGAGCGCGCGCCCTTCACGGGAAGGTCGGCAGTTCGAATCCTGGCAGTGCCGTCCGGTAATTCTCCCCGTTGGGAAAAGGGAGAACTCAACCACAATTTCCAACTCCATCAAGGTGTCTGAAATGGGTATCGGCTTGACAGGAGGTAGCCGTCATTGCGTCCTGGAGTTAGTTATGAGGCATTTGAAAAAAATTATGTACAAGATGACGTGTGTCAGGCTTGATGGGAATAAAACATCCTCCTTTACGCTCATTGTAACGCAGTTTTTTCTTCGCTTCTGAAATCTTTATTATTTAACATATCATAATTGGAATCAATTGTGCATATCACTGCTATTTTTTCTTTCAATAACTCCTGCCAGCATCGGTGCTTCTTACCTCAACATCACTTGCGGCAGAGCATCTCTCTGCAGCAAAGTGAACACTCAGGAAATACAATTTTTCTTTTTTCTTTTATACTGGAATGTCATCCTAGTTAAAATTCTGTTGAATTATACTGCGCAAAATGTACATATTCATAACTTATTTCCTATGTTGAGAGTATGAAGTAGTTCAGTCTCATTAAAATTTTTATTGTTTGCCACATGATATATGATTTTTTTCAAGCTTACTTTGTGCTCTCACGCTCACTAACTGCTTCATTGAAGTTATCTTTAAGGGTGGTAAATAATATTTCTAATGCAACTTCATGCGTATCGATATTACTAAAACTTTCTAAATCACAAACAAAGATTTAATTTATGTGACCATTATAAAACGTTCAGAAAATCTCATTGAGGAGCTTTTTTGGTGCATTCTCGGAAATAGTTTTACAGCGATATATAGTTGAATAAAAATCGGGCTAAAAACCGAGCGGAAAAATTTGCGATAAAATTCAATGTGTATGTCGCGTTGGCCTGAACGGCGACGGAACGATGAGAATTCTTTTCTTCTCATACGGCCATATTAATGAAAATCACTGTTCTCTAAACAAACCATGTACAAGGTATAAATAAAAATATACACTCGCTCAACTATAAACAAAATGAATTTCCTTCATTCGAAAAAGAAGTGTTGGGAAATAAACACCATTTGAACATGTTTATGTAAAATTTGAACATGTTTATGTAAAAGTATGCGAGGTACCCTCGCATAATTTAAAAATTCACTCTCGCCACAATTCCTTTCGAAATCATGATATATCTTCTTAGAAAAAGATACAAATAGTGATAAGTATTGTTAACTGACTATAATTAGGCAACGTTAGGCAGAAACATTCAGGGCGGCGCATAAGTAACGCACCCTTTTGAAGGTAAATTTTAAAGATTTATTACCGCAATATACACTGGGTATCTGTAGACAGGATACGACATGTAAATAAACTTAAGAGTTCCTCTATCGTTTGCAATTAACCCTATCGTTATACTTCGCATAGTTTATTTATTATTAATTTTTTAAAAGGGTGCGTTACTAATGCGCCACCCAGTAGAAGTAATAGTAACCACAGTCCACTGTGAACAGTGGCAATAATTAACGCAGGCAATACCAGACCACCACAGTCCACTGCGCACAGTGGCAATAATTACCGCAGGCAATAGCAGATCACCACAATCCACTGCGCACAGTAGCAATAATTACCGCAGGCAATACCAGATCACCACAGCCCACTGCGCACAGTGGCAATAATTACCGCAGGCAATACCAGATCACCACAGTCCACTGCGCACAGTGGCAATAATTACCGCAGGCAATACCAGATCACCACAATCCACTGCGCACAGTAGCAATAATTACCGCAGGCAATACCAGATCACCACAATCCACTGCGCACAGTAGCAATAATTACCGCAGGCAATACCAGATCACCACAGTCCACTGCGCACAGTGGCAATAATTACCGCAGGCAATACCAGATCACCACAGTCCACTGCGCACAGTGGCAATAATTACCGCAGGCAATAGCAGACCGCGAGCCAGAGCCCCTGGCACAATATGGGCTGCACAAACCGCGTTGTGTTCATCACGCGCACAATAAAGCAAAAGCTGGCCTGGGCGCCCATGCAGGCCAATATTGGCAATAGAGCAGCTGGAGCTCAAATAAAAACCGCCCTATCCGATATTATCTCAAGGATAATGGGAAGCAGCAGCGCGCCAGTCAACATGCAGTCCAATCGTTTCCAGAATGAAACATTCCGTAATATCGCATCTGCGAGACGTCATTCTGGTTGTCCTCTTAAATTCTTCATTCGTGTGCATGTTGCATAAAAATGAAAGATTAGAAAACAGAGGAGATTGTCACGAATGTCGCAAGGAGCTGACACCAATAAAAAGGCAGTAAGAAGTGCGACTCTGCCCAGTTAGAGCATTTTTCATTTTCAGCAGGCGATGCGGGCATCATCAAAGCCATTATTTACAAAGATATAAGTTAGCGGTAACTACATACAAAGATATAAGTTAGCGATGACTACATATAAAGATGTAAGTTAGCGATAACTACATACAAAGATATAAGTTTGCCACACCCCCAACAGAAATAACGAAGTGTCTGTCACTCGTATAAGCTTGTAGTGAGGAAAGGAAACGAAAAACACTGGGGCCTAGAAACACAAAAAAGATAGAGAGAGCGAACAGAAGAAACAAAGGAACGGAAGAAATTCCTCAGTCTTTCATGGCTGCTCGAACAAAAGTAATGAGCCTCAGTTGGAGCTACAAAATGCTGTCGTTCCGGAGACTACTTGTTACGTTCAAGGAAATGCATTACCCCGACGCCACTTGCAACATACTCATTCCAAACGAGGTCAAACTTAATGAATGAGATCTTCACCCATTCACAGCATAAAAATATATTCATATCGCATCGCACTCCAAAAATTTCAGAAATCCCGACATTGTCACTGTAAGGCCTCTATTCGCGTAGCACAAACACTGTGCAAAGCCTTTTGATAACCTAAAAAGTATCACTGAAACTCAATATTCGTATACTCCTCGTCTACCCAACCCTCCCCTCCCCAAAGTAACCGGCACTCATCACAAAAGCAGTTTTGCTGACGAAGATTAACTTCTGAAGCGAGAGCAAATTACGGACCTTCCCTAATAATTACTGCAAGTCGTTCTTACGTAACATTCTGCATACAAGCTGGCCAACTCAAGGTAGCAAGCATGTATCAAATTTTGAATTAAATCCTCTCATTTTCTTCTCCAATTAGATAATATGTTATTATGACTTGGCTGCGCGATTTTGAGCTTGGAGTTTGAATCAACATCTTTTTGGGAATGGATCGAGGAGCGCTACTGTACACAAGTGAGACGGCCGGCACACGAGGATCGAATGGTAACGTTTCGCCGGCCCATAATGCACTACATACAAGCACTATTTTGTCTATCTAGCGCTACGACGCGATCAGATACCGGCCATGAGCTTCGGCACAGTTTTGGTAGTGGTTTCGCCATAATTTTGCGACAAGAATTGGGGTGAGGGGTTGGGTTAGTGAGTACTCAGTTGTATAAAGAAGTAGTTTTTTCTTAATTTAGTGCACTAAAATAACAGGAGACGCCGAATTAGCGTTTTCAAACTAGTTTCTAAGGGTGGATATAATCTTTTCATTACAAATATCTGCGTCGTTGAAAAGTACATGTATCTCAGTCAGTTTTAGCATAGATACAAATTCCAGAAAAGGCATTCTAACTGTGGGATTATTAATTTAGATTAAACCTTGTTGTAAATACTTGAAACAATTATCAAATGTAAGACATTAATTTGGAAGAAGACGAAGAATTTAACGTGGACATATGGATGACACCGAGAAATTATGTAGAAACACTGTTTGCATGAGATTTGAAATTTGTTTTTATAACAGTTTTGGATTCAATATAAGTCAAATTCTGTAACCTCCGCCCATTAAATTTTGTATGGAAAATGTAAAAGCATTTCTTTGTACGGAATTTTCCCTCAATTTAGGTATAATACCGCAATAAGCTTACAAACTAAACAAAACGCGTACGCCAGCCTACAGCTTGGCAGGGAGGTATTCTAAAATGTTCAGTGATATATTTGGGCTCTAAAAAATGACTTTAAATTATAGAACCTTGATTCGATTAGATTAGATTAATAGTTAGTTTAAGCCTCCCTATCAGCAACAAAGGCGATCCAAAGAGAGGAAGGAAGAAGGCACCATTTAGTATGGAGTTAAGAGAATGCGGAATCTATGCAGAAAGGGCATAGAAACAGTAAGATAAGAAAGAAGTTCATGAAACAAGATCAAAGCTGAAGAAGAAAATAGTAGGTGCTGAAAAAAACAGGACAGCAGTGGACCGAAAAAAGATGGTTTTTAACATAGCAAAAGCATTTTATTTCAACAAAAAGAAAACCTACCTAACTCTCAGCTCGGGACCTCACATTTTCCCCCTGGGAGTGCTAGTTCCCACAGATACAATATTTGTATCCCCCTGAGGGTTTTAGAATCTTGAGGAAAAGTTTGCATTCATTCCAGTTGTTTTATTTAAAACTGGCTATTTTACTGCGTTGAGTTTCGATGGGTTAAACTGAAGATCAAAATTCACCTCATATATAAAGTCAAAAAGTTGTTAGCAATTATATGATTACCAAACATTAATTGGGTCCATTAAATACCATTCATCTTAAAAGGTTGTTAAATTTTTCAAACGACCCGTTTCGCTGCAGAAAGAAGTTAAGCACAACCCTTCGATGGGTTATATCGCAAGCAACGTGTTAAATAAAGTAAATGTCCACGAATAATAAATAGAATTAAAATAAAAAAGTAAATGGCCACCTCGTTAGCGTGTGACGGCTCACTACATCATTCTGCCAAACTACCTTATGAATTTGGCATTGCTACGCCAAGGGCTGGTCTTCGTATGATGGCGGCTTAACAGTAACATTTGTCTTGAATACGAGCAGCGTTGGACTGACGGCAAAACCTTGCTTTTTGGAATGAAAGTCAAAACTCGGGATATCCCTGCTAGGAAACATTACCGTAAAACCGAAATGTCAATTCAAACGTCACACGGTAGCGATGGGAAGATTTTTACCACTGTAGAGCTAACCCATGGAGTACAGCAGCATTTCAATAACGCACTGAAAGAATTGTAGATACGATCGTCAACGCATGTATCACTGATACCAAGCTTCACGTGTACTTCTCGCAGAATTTTCAGACACATTTCTCCTGAAATTTTCAAATAACTACAAATTAGTTCTCTGGCAAGCCGAAAACTCGACCGAACCCTGACAATATCGACGCTAAGGGCAAAAAAGCACCAGCATTACGTCTAATGACTGCCATTTTAGACAGAAATTAGAGGTCTAGATTTCTCAGCATTCCCGGAACAGATCCAAGTCTGAACGCGCTGATCTTCGACCTCCAGCACTAGATTATCTTTTGGACGACGTTTATCGATATCGATTAATTATCGAGTCTTCACTGGGAAATAAGGAATACGATTCATCTCAAAGTCGCATTGCTCTTACGTTCATTACGAGCTTGACGTTTGGAAATTATTTCGAAGATAACGGTCTAACATTGCTTGCCTATATTCCGGACATGTATTAATCAGTATACGCCTTTAGCTATGAAAACGTAGCTTTCTGAAACTGATTTATGCATGGTAATAGTAACTGTAAAATAAGAACGTCCCCACTAGTGGAAAAATAACAACGGTCGAACACTACGATATATCAATCAGAGTTGAGCAGGGATTAGAAATAAATCGATTTCAGTTGAAAATGCGAACGGTCGTCCCATCAATATTGTACTGGAATATTTTCTGGACTGGTTTTCAAATATTTATTGATTGGCTCAGATTTTTTTTCGTGCCCAGTTTTGCACTCCCCAAGAGGTAAATTTGAAATGGCTAACGGGTAGAATTTATCATTCTGCATAATTCCAGAGCCAAAGGTTGTTTCCTCATGAGTTGGAACAATAATGTTGCAGTACAATAGTGCGCGGTTCTCCACAAAATCTTTGTTATTCCCGTTATGCTACAAACGCAAGATTAACGGTAAAAGAAGCAGTGTAGACAATGATATGACCTTTAACAGCTTTTGCAAAATGCTTTGGTTTGTGTAGCGTGAGAAACCCTCTGAATACAAGATTACCATACTGTGAACTCTGATATTTTTCATACGAGAAAGAGGGGAAAGTTCAATCAGAGTAGAAAATTCTCACACCTTCAGAGCTCCGATTTTCCCAGCAGAAACAGTTGAAACCTAAAATGATCATGTAACTTGCGCTATCATGAATTATAATTATAGTTCACGATGCAGACTAAGGTTACCCAAATGCTGTTAATTGGTCATTCAATCACAAAAGGGCATACCATAGGCTTCCAATTTAAGAGGACGTGTAACTCTATCTTTGTTAGATTCAGCTCAATACTACCGGGGCAGACTGCAATCACTGATAATATCGGCATCTAATGTACTAGTAAATCGGAGAAACACGAAAGCATGCGCTCTAAAAACAACGGGGCTCTTCTTTCGCCAATAACTTCATGCGCTTCAAATGGCGGCGAACGCTCGAAGACCATCAAGATTCGCGATATTTAAATACTGCCTAGTACATAGATGTACTGCACCTGATATGGAACACGAAGTTCAGCTGGGTTTGTTATTGAACACCAACGACCATTATTAAAATATCAAAAGTCGTTGTTGAACACCAGGTTGCGCTATTATCTCATTATGAATGGATATCACCCGCAGCATCCAGACAAGGTACAATAAAACACACTTGTACCATCAGGAGCCGAATAGAATATGTTCCCTTACAGCCTGTTTTATATATAGCTTTCTAACGAAGGGAAAATGGTCTTAACCCTAGAAACTAACCTCATGGTCGGTGTTATACAATCATAAAACCGGGGTAGGCATTACTCAATTTTGNCTTTCGCCAATAACTTCATGCGCTTCAAATGGCGGCGAACGCTCGAAGACCATCAAGATTCGCGATATTTAAATACTGCCTAGTACATAGATGTACTGCACTTGATATGGAACATGAAGTTCAGCTGGGTTTGTTATTGAACACCAACGACCATTATTAAAATATCAAAAGTCGTTGTTGAACACCAGGTTGCGCTATTATCTCATTATGAATGGAAAGCACCTGCAGCATGCAGACAAGGTACAATAAAACACACTTGTACCATCAGGAGCCGAATAGAATATGTTCCCTTACAGCCTGTTTTATATATAGCTTTCTAACGGAGGGAAAATGGTCTTAACCCTAGAAACAAACCTCATGGTCGGTGTTATACAATCATAAAACCGGGGTAGGTATTACTCAATTTTGAAGAAAAAAAAAATAGCTACCAAACATGTTTTGAAAAAACAAAACTAGATCGAAGATAACAATTTTCGAATCTCATTTCACCTTTCGCAGTAACTTAACCACTAACATAAAATGTAGGAATGACTTTAAAAACTCCTCAAAATACTAATAATCTTGACAGAGGTTAACATTGATTTAGGTTTCCTTTAACGATCACCCTGGGTTTGTGATCTAGGGCTAAGAAAGGAATTTATATTTTCAATTTTGACAACTCGCTTTCAAAATACTTGAATAGCATTTATGGTGAAAAACAAGACAACAGTAAATCGTAAAAAAGACGGTCCGTAGCATTACAAAAACTTCTTCCATTTCAACAAAAGAAAGGCCAACCTAACTTTCAGCTCAAGTCGTCACATTTTGCTATAGTAATCTGCCTTTGATGCAGAATGATTCCCAATCCGTCCGACACAGCTCCTATAAACTCAATTTAAATGATGTTAATCTCGCTAGCTCGAGTTGACGCACCACAGTGAGGGAAAAAAAATTCTACATTAAAACCATAGCTGGAACTCTGACACTCAACCATTGTGCACTAACAAACAAAGCGCTTGGCAGTCCTGATCCTAGCTTCACTTTATCTCATTCATTCGAACAGAATCTGGGGATCAACTTTCGAAATCACACATCAGCGCATTCCAGTCACGTGTGACACATCGACCGCTTCTCTTCACCTGGAAAAGATCAATAAGCTTTAGGTGACCGGAAAATAGTCGGCGTTAGAGACGCTCCCCTTGAATAATAATAATTTTATGGAAACGTTTCTACCGGGGTCGCTCCCCTTGAAAACCCAATAGGTTCATATACTTGGCTATTATTGCTCTCATGATCTCATCTTGAAATCTTGTTGTTTATTTATAACTGTTTCTATATTTACATGTCTCTGTACTGTATAACACCTTTGTGTGAGGTTGATTTCAATAAATATTATTATTATTACCAATATTATTATTATCATGTAATAGCAGGTCGGCTCAAGCTGTGGTTTAACAACGGGTCAGTTTTCAAATAAGTGACGGTGGTGAATTCTACACGGCTGCCGACTCCTAGAGGGCTACGAAAGGGTCAGGGAGACTGGAATAGAGCAAGTTTTAACAAAACAAGTGATTGAATTCCAATAAAAAAGCATTAAGTACTGAAATCATTTAACTATTGTTCAATTTCCAGTCGCAAGATGGGGTTATTACCGAGTCTCAAAATTAATACAACAAAATAAATTTTATTCAAAGATGAGTAAGATTCGAGATTTAGTTTAAGCTTCCCTGAGCATAAAAAAGGTGTTCCAAAGAGAGGAAAGAATGAAGGCATCGTTCAGCATGGAGTTAAGGAAACGCGGAATTTATGCGAAAGATGTGTTCCTGCTCGGTCTCCCCTGAGCATGGAATCAGTAAGTTAGGGAAAAAGTTTATGCAACAAGATATAACTTGAAGAAGAAAGTACTGGGTGCTGAAAAACAGGAAACATGGGAACCGAAAAGAGATGGTTCTTAACGTTACGAAAACCTATTCGATTTCAACAAAAAAGAACGCCTACTTAACTTTCAGCTCGAGTAGACTGATCGTATTCCATTGAAGGAAACCTAGCAATGAATCTCAACGAGGAATTTACCGTGAAAATTCTTATCATACACGTCAAGATGGGTACGTTCTACTTTAAACCGCTTACAGTATACAAGGAATTACAGTCATCACCCAGTCGAAAGTTTAACATTTAAACTTCAAACGTACCTACACTTTGATAATGAGGCAAGCTCAATTCCAGTTTCGACAAGAACGGTGACCTTCAAATCGGCACGTGGAAAACGTCAAATCTTACGCTTCATGTACAACTTTTGTCGAAACGGAAGAATATTTTGAGGATATTCTTCCAGGAAAAAACTAGAATTCACCATCTAACTTTCTTTCCCATTAAAACATTGTCCAACTTCAAGTCCTAAAAATATTTACTTGAAGAAATTGATCGGAGGAAGATCCAAACAACTTGTTTCAAAACTACAACTTTCTTAGAACCGGAGGCCAAATTTAGAGTCCAAGATTTATAATACTTTCACGGAGAAATGGCCAACGACGGAATTTCTTGTTTAAAATTCAAACTTTGGTCGTGATAAAAGTCAAATAGAAGAACTAAGAAATACTTTTCGGGTGGATATTAACAAAGGGAAAGGAGAAACTTTTCACCGAAAAACTAAGCCAACACAGCTCTCTGAATTTGTTCCCGCTCACCGGACGCTCAGGAAATGAGACCCTGGAAGTTAGTCGGCAAGAACAGCAGCTCAGCTCTGCAGGCCTCGCCACGCACCTCATTTCGACCGCCTCGCTCCTTGTATTACGACTGCTGCTACTAAATATTAAGTTAAACGCCAAACTCTAATTTAATATCAATTGTAGTAAGCTATTTGGAAAATACCAAACATGAACTGGATCGTGCCTTCTTTTGGCTTTGGTTAAATATCTGTGAAAATTGAGTTTACGACTACAGGCCGGTCAGCAGCATTATGAAAATTACCTCCGTGTATCACCGGTGGCGCACATCGCAGTCAAAGTGTCGGAAATGAAGGAAAAACGGAGCGAGCACTCCAGTGCTCACGAAGCGCTCAGCTTACTTACCGCTCATTGGGAAGAACAACGCCATGACTTTAAATTTGGAAAAATTGACTTATCCACACTGTTAAATTCACCATTTCATTCTACGTATTTTTATAATATCGTCATAACTGTTCCTTCAAAATTGACCGAGA
This sequence comes from Platorchestia sp. MABIK, assembly GCA_014220935.1. Classification (NCBI taxonomy): domain Eukaryota; kingdom Metazoa; phylum Arthropoda; class Malacostraca; order Amphipoda; family Talitridae; genus Platorchestia; species Platorchestia sp. MABIK. The sequence continues at coordinate 82,980 of JACJUY010003401.1, forward strand.
GGAAGCACTCCTTTTTTTCGATCAAAACTAATTCCATAAGCAGTTTGCAAAGTTAAAATCACTACTCCTGAAAAATCAAGAATTTCCCCTCGTGACGTTGTTCTCCCCAAGTGAGCGTTCTGTACAAATCACACTAATGTAACATGATCGAAGACCAGAAAGGATGAACGATAAACACTTACTGAAATCGATTTTACAAGCATGGTGAAAAAAAATCAAAAAGAGATTTTATATGTTTCTCGAGGGAACAATAC